>CM060971.1:95015955-95210955 GCA_030765045.1 Tenodera sinensis
GTCGTGTGGTAATGCAGATTACACAAGTCGATATTTCAACAAGCAGATGAGTTTAATTAGTTTCTGATCCATATGTTATCGTTTATTGGACACTCAAATAGGCTGTCTCTTGGATCTTGAATATTTGCATTTGCGAGCATACACTCATCAATACACGCTAGGCGAATTGGCAAGTGTATAGAGTGGAAGGTGAGGCGTGTTGACAACAGAAACTACCTTCCTGAATACTTCTCTTAAAGCTTCAAAGAAAAATCAGCTCTCTCCTCGTTCATCAAAGTTCTAAGGCTTTCACGGCCGGTGTCAATACTAGATGCAATAATATTAACCGGGCTTGTGGGCCGTGGTCTATTGGGTTCCTTCTTCTTCCCAAACGTTTCGTCTGCGACTACGGCAGACATCTTCAGTGGCGGCGAGGTCGAAGTTTCCTAGTGGAGATTTCAGCACCAACTGTGCTGGTCACCACCAGAGGTGCGGTATTTATGTCGGCGGCTGGAGGGGAAGTACGTTGTGATAGGTCCGGGTGGCCAGTGGGCTGGACTTGTACCAGTGGAGTACTACAAGGAGCTGGCGTCTGATTGGCTGGAGAGGGGTTCTGGATTAACAAAAACAAAAATCCAGAACCCCTCTCCAGCCAATCAGACGCCAGCTCCTTGTAGTACTCCACTGGTACAAGTCCAGCCCACTGGCCACCCGGACCTATCACAACGTACTTCCCCTCCAGCCGCCGACATAAATACCGCACCTCTGGTGGTGACCAGCACAGTTGGTGCTGAAATCTCCACTAGGAAACTTCGACCTCGCCGCCACTGAAGATGTCTGCCGTAGTCGCAGACGAAACGTTTGGGAAGAAGAAGGAACCCAATAGACCACGGCCCACAAGCCCGGTTAATATTATTGCATCTCTCCTCGTTACTTGCAGCAGCTAATAACAAACACATAGACACATGGTGAAACCAGTTTTGTAGGGCTAGCTTAGTTTGGACTTTCGTCCTAGGTGTAAATGCATGCATAGCTGGAGAAGTCACACTTGTAAACAAAATATTCACCCGTCCACCTGTCATATTTAATCTACCATCACGCAAAATGTGCACTCGCATACACCTAACACACAGCTACAGTTACACATATGAACTGAATATTGTGGATGCTTTCTCATGAAAGTTATGCTTTATTTTCTATTTTGTATATATATACTGAAAACTGTTGACACGAAATATGTCTGTTTGTGTGTGATACTGAACACACGCACATATATTAATCTTTTGTCAGAATAAACAAATTAATACTTCTGACCGCTTAAGAATCACAAGGAAGAACGCATGTCTGTGGACTATGATATATTTAAGTTTTAATTTGTATTAGGACCCCTAAGGAGATATTATATTTCCGGATTTCCGATTCCCAACGTAACAGAAGTGTACGTCGCACAGAGGAGAATGGTTTTGATTAGAGGGGAGAACATAGAGGATGACAAAGTAGGAGAAAAGAAACGGAGCGGAAGGTGGGAAGTAGGAGAAGTAGAGTAAGAGGGAAGATGAAACACTGAGGAAAAGTATGAACTAAACCCTGCTCCTTATAATCTCCTCTACTGACATGTATTCCTCTTGCTACAATTTCCTGGTACAATTCCACTGATTCATTAGTGTGCACCATCGACACATGAAAAACAAGCCTTGTGCAATGCAAGGTGAGGTGATACGTCCTGAAGGGCAGTTTAAATGAAACAATTCTCCTAGAGATTTGCTAATGACAATGCATCAGCTCGCACCGCTGAAGAAGCAGTTTCTGCTAACGAAGAGAGGTTATCTGCAGTGCCAGAAACTGAGTGGCCTGGATGCTTCTAGAAGTGGTTACGGAGGATGGAACGCTGTATACAGCGCTAGTGAGAATGCTTTGAGAAATTGGGATAAACAAAACGTTTCTGTGCCTACTCATATTGCCTCACAACATATCTAACGAACCTGGTAATTAACACGCCAACGTAAGCGGAACTGTTATGTTGAGACTGTGTGTAGCTCTAAAAACTCAACAATCATTGTCATGTAGGGTTTTAAACTTTAAATTTCTAGTGTCTATAGCTTGTGTAAGAATGTACACATTTGCTATGTTCCTATTCTCTCTCCTCACTGGTAACATTTTCAGCACGAAAGCAACCGTGTAATGTTCTGTGTGTTTATTATCTTCTGTAATGTTTGTGGTCTTTACATTACCACTATAAACGTATTGCCAACCATACATGCTAATAATTACACACATAAATTGAAAAATGAGGCACACAGAAAGAATAAATGAACAATAAAAGGGGGCAATCAATCATTCATGACCATCCTCGCAAACACGCATGGAGAACAAACCATGCAGCGCGAAATCAGGCACAGAGCAATTGCTCTCTCATTAACTCAGTATGCTAAACAGATTAATAAAATCATCACATTCGCTCTTCAGGAAATTGTGTTGTGAATCTCAGAATGTTTAATCATCAAAGGGCAATTGCAAATAATGGAATAATAACGATCAGTGAAAGCCCTTAGATAGGTGGAGGTTTTTGAAACTGCAGCATTATAATAACGACACTGTTTGATTGTACGATGTGGTTACCGTGGAGTATGGTTTACTCCAAAAGTATAGGCAGTTGTCAGTTTTAGTTGAAGGAATTAAAACACGTGATTCAGACTCAATAAATATAAAAAATCTATGTGCTGCTCTCATATGACTTTCTCTACTGTGTACTAACCACTCTTACAAACTCTTATTCCTATATCTTCTTCGTGTTGGTTAAGATAAACATTTGTACAAATTATCTTATTGTTTATTTCCTTGTAGGTGCAAGGAGAATATTAGAATGGAGTAGGCTTTGTGCGATAGTCAAATCTTTTAAAGCTTTGAGATTCCGTTCTCTTTGCACACCCATAAAAATGAACAACGATGTTAAGTTTTCCGAAACTCACACACATAGCAAGGAATATCTCAGAAATGGTTCACCCTACAAGAAAATTTATCAAGACATAAATTATGTATTTTAGCAAGATCTACATTTTTTTGTACAGTATGATTTGGTCTGTCTAACGGTTCACCAGTTATGCAAAAGTCATCCAGAGTAAATAGGACCACAGGGGCTATGGTCAGAAAGTTCAAGATATACATTTCATTTGCAATAAAAATCTCAAACATATGACAGTTTAATCAAAATTGTTAGAGCCATTTTCAAGAAAATCAAAATTTTCGAAAACTTTTCCATCTAAAGGGTAGTTTAGGGTGGGGCTATTTTCCTCAAAATTTTCTTGTCGCATCCTTGAAAGACATTAAGCTTAAATACGAACTTTGGTTTTCAACCGACTTTTCGTTTTTGAGTTATGCTTGTTATGTGTGTATGTGTCAGTCTTGTGTCTGTCAGACTGTGGACAGCATAACTCAAAAGCAAAAAGTCGGTTAAAAACCAAATTGGTATTTAAGTTTAATGTCTTTCGAGGATGCAACACGAAGATTTTGAAGAAGATAGCCCTACCCTAAACTAACATTTACATGGAAAATTTTTCGAAAATTTTGAATTTCTTGAAAATGGCTCTAACGATGTTGATTAAAATGTCATATGTTTGAGACATTTTTATGACAATTGAAATGTATATCTTGGATTTTCTGGCTATAGCCCGTGTAGTCGTATTTACTCTGGACGACTTTTGCATAACTGGTAAACCGTTAGAGACGGACCAAATCCTACTATAGAAACAATGTAGATCTTGCTAAAATACACAATTTATTTCCGAATAAAATTTTTTGTAGAGTGAACCATTTCGGAGATATTCCTTATTATGTGTGTGAGTTTCGGAAAACTTAAGCTTTCGTGAAATGCAACATCGAAGAAATCTGGAAGGTTAACTGTCGGCTACACACTGTGTACTAGTGGAGGAAATCTGGTCCCAAGAAATTAACAATCAAATTGTAAAAGCAATATATCTGAATATATTGAGTTCGTATAGAGAAATAAATATAGAGACTTTTATAACATTTATAAAGCAGTAGTCCGACCAGCAATAACTTATGCATTAGAAACAAGAACAGAGACCAAAGGAATACGCACGATGATGGAAGCAAAGGAAATGAAAGTATTAAGGAGGAGAACTGGAAAGACAATGTAGATAAAGTAAAAAATGAAGAAATAAGAGAGATACGGGTATGTAATATCCAACCGGTGACTGAATGGGTAGAAAGGAGGAAGAAGAAATGGAATGCAAATATATCAAGGATGTCAGATGAACATTAGTGAAAATAACCATAGACAAATTCCATATGAAAGTTGACCAAAAAAGAGATGCAAAAATTGATTCATTTACGTATAAGACAGGCAATTACGATTAAGATAAGGAGGATAAGAATGGGAAGAAGAGAAAATATTAGATATAAGAATAGCTTTTATGAGAACAGTTTTTAGAAGAGTGAGCAGAAATGGTTGGTATGTAACATCAGATTTTGAAGTTCCAAACCAGCATGAACGCCTTATTATTGCAGTACTGTACTATGGCGAGATTTGACGTACAAATTTTAAACACGAGACAGCTAAGTTACCCCCAGTAGTAATGAAGGTTAGTTCCAGCCGCGTCCTACAGAGGGTGGGGAGCAGAAAGGTGTGGCTGTTGGTTGCTCTGTTTTTTCCTCCAAAGCTTGCTTTACAAGAAAATATCGGCGCAAGAGATGTAGCGCAACGGGAGTACAAAACCACGCGTGCTTGTAACACACACACACACACACACACACACACACACACACACACACACACACACACACACACACACACACACACACACACACACACACACACACACACACACACACACACACACTATGATTAATGCGGAGTAATTTCCTGCAAGTCAACCATCGGGGAAATTATATTCGCCGTTACTGGGACCTTTAATCTCTCCGCAAGACTTGGTACAATAAGATGCTGCACTATAACTAAATATTGCGACATGCATGGTACGCAATATAATCTTCCGACAAGGATACATTACACTGAAAGACGGTATCGCGAATGCATCAGTCTGCAACCCAGGACAAAGCCAAAGGATGTATTATCACCAGCTATAGGATGCTTGGGCAAAATTTCTATTCATATTTGAAATACAGCATTAAGAGGCTTCGAAATGCGAATCTTGACAATGTTAAAATTGTCATATAAGGGTGGGTACCGACTGCGCGCGAAAGGGTCAGATTTTCCTAACTGCGCGCGAGGTACTTAATTGCAAGCAGGCCTACTGCGCGCGAGCTTGACAAGGGTGAACAGGCCAACAGCGCGCGAGTGGGTATACTACAAATACGTCAAATGCTTGCGATCTTTCTCGCGTAACAGAAGTGTGGCACTACTAGTAAGTAATGTAGTCATTTGTTTGGAGAATAGATGTGGTTATAGGCTATAGGTTGGCGACTTTTGGCATGGACCAGCTGTTGCATGGCATTTTTCAGTTCTGATTCTGCCTCATAAACATTGCCCACACACGGCTTGTTTGTTTCAAAGCACCAGTAGTAAGTTTGTTGGCATAGGTAAATGATAATTACCATCTAAAGGTTATTTAATCCCGGGACATAAGTAAGTCGCTCCTGGGATATTCATCTCTTATGCAAGATTCCCTTTGTAGTTTACCAGAAAAAAATACGAATCTGTTGGAGAATTCAATATCATACTGGCAAGTTGTCACAGTAGCTCAGTGGTTAAAACAGTCGCCTGTGAAGTGGATATTCTGATGTTCACAAACTACAAATAGGCACATACACACACAGAGTGAGGGAGGGGGGGGGGAGGGAGAGGGGCGGAGGGATAGGGAGACACGCTCGCGCGGACCTTTTTGTAACATGCTTCTGTTTTGGATTCCAGAAATTTCAAAACATGCATCGCCGATAAAATCTCTGTATGAAATATTTTGGATGGAATGCAGCGCTTCCTTATTTATGTAGGTACATATTAAGGAGAGTAAAAATAGATAGGGTATCGATCGTGTTTGTCACCTTCCCCCTTAAGAAAGCTAAAAAAGAAAATGGAATAAAACAGCCTAAGAGACACTTCAGGCGCGAAGAGAAATTGCCAAGGCCTACATCAATATTTCATGAAGGAATGGCGCGAAACAACGTTTAAAAAGCCCCGCCCGGTTCTCTCCCCCAAATGCAAAATAAGATTGTGCAAATGGAAATTAAGGAGAGATGATGATTTTGTGAATTAAGCTTCTGTCAGGGTTGAACAAGGAAGTAACTTCAGGAGCAGGACTCCCTTAAGTTGAAACCCCAGTACACTAAGGGAATTTGTCTTCTTACCACGTTTTGGAAACTTTCTTCTTAAGCTCATTTCCTTCCCCCCTCGATCCGTTGTTTTCGTAAATTGCCCATGTCTCCTTTTTAACGTTTATATTTCCTATGGGATGTTCCATAAACTCTGTCTCTTTTTGGCCTAATCTGACTACTTTGCTCGTATTTCATTATGTATTTGAATTATGACTATGACTATGACAATGTCCGGACAGCGGATATAGCACCGCGACCAATAAAATCTCTCGTGCCTATATCACTGGCGGGCAACCCCCGGTGGGAGGACTGAGGTGAGGGGGTCTGTGTGATTCAGAGTACCTTGTCGCCATGAAATGGAAAAAAAGAGTTATAATCTTTAAATGAAGATAACAAAGGAGCAAAAACAGAAACTACATGGCAAACAACTCGAAAATCAATAGAAAGTGCAGCTACATTAAAATTGATTTTAGAAACAGCCTTCTACAATTTGTCAGTATCGCCTTCGTATATAAAATTTGTACCCGCAAGCTTCTGAATATGAACTGTATTACAACTTGAACCATCTCCACCAACACATGTATCTAACGAGGTGAGCCAAAATGTCCTTTGTTAAAGGAAATGACAGCGAATCCGGAACACCATGCGCATGACAGCTGTGAAGCAAAACAAGTTTATGAGTTCGCAATTCCCTGCTGTCGTATCTCACAGTACTGATATTGTGCTGTCTCTTTGCCTAAGCATAATGTTAAGACTAATGAGTTTTTAGCAAAGAAGATTACAAAAATGAGTTGTATGTACTTCTTTTTTCATTTAGAAGTCGAGAAGATAATAATTAAAAAGTCTTTCCAACAAAGTGTGCCTTTAGGACTCTTTCACCATTATTTGTATTTTGTATGATATTCCACGAATGACAACAATATCTTTCAGAATCCTACGCTTGCTGGGTTACACTAGAGCACAAAAACGTTACATATGATAAAGCACGTCACTTGGGACTGAGATTATGTTGCTCGGGGCTTAAGAGATTAGCGCTGGGAGAGCGAATAATTACACCACAGAAATAGCACTAATTAGTTTCAATAGTACTGCACACACACACACACACACACACACACACACACACACACACACACACACACACACACACACACACATGCGGATTTCATAACTATTGTGAGTAATTTTAAAAAACTTTAATAACTACGCCTTAACATACATGTATTTATTAACAAATGCACGTTCATTTGCAACTTAATATTTTGCCTTCCTCAATCTTACTGTAAAAGATGAATAAAATCAATGTTACCAAACCCTTAAAAATAAAACACACTAAGGCATTAACATTTAAACTGAAACTGTCCAATATATAATTAATTATATTGATAAACCCCCATATTTCACATTGTTTTGTACTGCGTAATTTTGAAGGATAAATGTGCCTCTTCGTGCACAAAACCAAATTAGTAAAATGAACTGTTTGGGACCAACTCTCAATTCTCATCGTCTTACGGGGCCTCACAAAGGGTGAGGGATAATTACTAACCAATGAACTGCTTGACAGTTGCAATACGCGGCTAGAGGCGTGGTGCTATAATGTGGACACGGAAAGGTAGATACACCTGACCTCGTAGAAAAGCCACGTTTTAACTTTAACTTTGTCCTTAGAGTCACAAAAGCGTGTAAAACTACAGGAGACATATATAATATTATATTGAAAAATATAAAAACGTGTAACCATTCCACAAATTCCTCCTGTATTTATACTGAACTTAAAATTCGTATCAAAATAACTTTAAGCATGTTTGTCTATTACGTCATATTATAATTCAGTTCCTTCTTTCGACTGAATACCTGTCCACTGCTTTTCTACTTCCGTTTGTGCAAATAAATTTTGTGGACGTAAATGTTATTTATATCACTCGCTTTACAGTGTGATTTCACAGCGTGTTTAACTACACAACACCGGAAGGCCTGGCAAGCCTCTGGTTGGATTTTATGATTACCTGCTCCTCCTGCCACCCGCCGTTAAATTTTGTGTCAGTCATAGTTAACCATTTAGGAATGTATATTTTTAGTTTACTTAATTTTATTTGATAAACAATTTTATTTCAAATTCTCCTATTTTTCATATCCAACAACCAATTTCAATGGCAGCAGCAAGACTACTGTGGTTAAAGGTTACAAGGATTAAACAAAAAAGAAGATTTCTGAGACAATAAATAAAAATATTCCTTACAGTATTCCTGCTATTAGTTCTTTTGTGTGACAACTTTGTTGCACGTGGTTACTTGTGGACTGTATATTGGAAATAGTATTTAGAAGTTACCCTAACGTAGAAGAGATTGGATACACTTAATTATGCCATTTTAACAATAATGAAAAAAATAGTTTAGGAATCTATGAAATACACGAGTTACGATTTTTATTTGATCGTTAAAACACAGCAAACTGCCAATTGATTTATTGGTGTTGAAAACAATAATATTGGCGTTTCGCAGGGTAGAGTACGTTCCTGGTTATTACTAAGTCCTTATGTAACAAAATAATAGAAGTAAATAATGTTAGTTATTGAGGATTCAATGTATCTTATTGGCAAAGGAATGACATTAATATAAAATTAAATGGGTTTTATAGTATGTGTGAAACAATAAGACGTTAAGAACAACTCAATTAACATTGATATTTAAGTTTAATGTCTTTCAAGGATGCGACACGAAGATTTTGAAGAAAATTCCTCCACCTTAAACTACCCTTGTAATGGAACATTTTTATAAAATTTTTATTTTCTTGAAAATGGCTCTAATGATTTTTATTAAAATGCCTTACAAACCATGGCACAAAACTCCATATCGGACCAGGACCTGCCAACCCGACTGCCGAGTTAAAATGTTTGAGATATTTTTATGATAAATTTTGATGAATATGAATAATGTTTTTGTAGAGTGAACCATTTCGGAGATATTTCTTGTTATTGGTGTGAGTTTTGGAAAACTTCTACTTCCGTCAAACGGAACATTGTTATTCATTTTTTATATGTTAACCGTACAAAGAGAACGGTTTAAAAGATTTTACTATCTCTCAAAGCCTACTGTATTCCCATATTCTCCTTGTGCCTACAAGGAAATAAGCAATAAGATAATTTCTGCAAATGTTTATCTCAACTAACACAAAGAAGTTAGCAGTAAGGGTTTATAAGAAAGGTTAGTGCAAGTGTAGAGAAAGTCATGTGAGTGCAATACATGCGATTTTTACAGCAAAGCGGTTCTCAAAGTAGCAATTACTTTATCACTAGGATGTTTGGAAACACATTGTGCATAACTTTCCTTGCAGTATTTTATCTCACTGTTCTTAAGACTTGTTTTCTTGTTGACCAATAGATTTTGCAGAACGCAGTGTGATAATTCTCTCATGTATTTACTTAGGGAACCTAGAGTTTGGAAGGCAATCTCTTGAGCTTCAGCACACAATCATTGAAAACCCAGACTGACCAAATGAATATTAATGCCATTCTTAGGTACTCTCCTCATAGAGCAATGAAAGGATGTAGAACTAGAACGTATTTCATTTGTTTGCATCCTTGTCAAATAATCTCAGAACTGCGTTACTGAACACGTCAGCAATTCAACAACTTCAGTTTCCTATTACAGCCATTAAATATTTGCTTCTCCTTTAGTCATATTGACTTTCAAAGTGAGGGAATATGTCATTGAAACTTCGATTTTACACGCCTTCACCAGGTGTAGCGATACTTACATGATGTATTTTTGTATAGTGTTACAGTTCTGAAGCACTGCAAGAAGTACTCAAACTGTGGAACTTCCTCCCCAGTCGAGTCATCCCATTCTGTGTAACTGGCTCAACCGGTTTTGTTTACATCTTGCTCGAAGTCGACCAGAGCCTTCCTCAGTGTGGCAATTATGTCTGCAGCAATGTTTGTGAATCAGGGGAGGTTAGGTTTACCTTGTTCCGCTCTTCGCGGAGTTTGCCATTCTTTAACCCCCCCCCCCCCCCCAGCCGTGCATTGTGTTGCAGTGGCGGCTTGGTTAAATGTACCTTGAGTTTGATTTACGAAAGCACTTTGAAATCTTAGGTAATAAACATCTGTTCAATAGTGACTAGTTTGTATTGTTTACATTTTGGTGACAAAGTGGATTTGCATAGCTTTAGAAGATACACTAAGTGATCGTCGCGTAACCTATTGCGACACAGACTTTTTATATGGTTAAATTTGGAGAAACCCTGTTCGCAAATATATGTAGAGCTATCTCACTCTTATGCACACTATTCCTGTAAACGCTTATTTCTCTGTAAACTGCATTTAATCGACGTAAGAAAGTATCGTATTTGTAATGTTCTCGAAGTTGTATAGGGAATAGGGGATACGGTAGGATTTAAGCGACAGTGAAATGTTTTAAGAGCTGATTGTTATCCGGTGCCTTTGAAATTCCGTTCTCTTTGCAGACCAAGAGATATAAAAGCGAATGATACATTCCTATTTGAGAAAAGTATAAGTATTGGCACACTGATACAAATAAGAAAGAATATCTCCGAAATGGTTCACTCAAAATACAAATTAAATATTTGATCTAAATTGTATATTTTAAGGAGATCCACATTTTTTATTTAGTAAGCCTTTGCCTGTATATTACCGTTTACCGTTTATGTAAAAATCATCCAGAATGAAGAGGTCTTCCGAAGATATTCCCAGAATATTCTTCTTACGATTTAGAAATGGCCATGGAATCGCCTGTTTGTGTCGGTCATTGGATAGTGACTGTCCGACTGAAGGAGTCGAGTGAGCGCACCCACTCATTACGTGGGCGTCTCCAAAGAGACAAACAAGGTTGGACAACCCTGGTCTACGTCATTTTCACTGCACTATTCACTATCTTCACTAGCCGCCACTGTTTTATTAAACGAACTTCGTAATTCGTCTTGCATAGCTAATTGTATCATAATAAATGGGTAACTTGGGATTTGGATATATATTGTGTTATGCTTGTCTATAATGAGGTATTTAGCACTTTTCTTTATCAACTTCGAATTCATTTCTATGCTGCTGGGTGATCAGTATAGAGCAGAACAGGTTTCACGGCTCTCAGACGGCCGGGAGTGAGAACGCTTACAAACGTGAAACGTGTTTTGTTAGTTGATGCAATACAGTGCGTATTATAGGTCGCCCGTTAGTTGTCCTTCAGCGAAAGAACAGTGAGCTAACCTACCATTAATAAACATATCAGCAAATAATTTATATTACTTAGAAAACAGCTCTGCTTCTCAATGTTAAGTTTTCAAGAAAATGCAGTTGACTGCAGAATTTGTGTGGTGCGGGTTCATATAATTGCCAGTGTCTTAACGAGAGAATGAAAATGACAGCAATTCAGACGAAGTAGATGAGGGAGAAATATTGGAAATAGACGAAATACAAAGTGTAAACCGTTACTGATAGAGCAATACATGTGGCTGGCATCACTGAAAGTGTTATAATTTGATTTCCAGTACGTACTTCTTGAGCGCAGAAACATGAGAACAAGATATACCATATATGATTGTTGTTACTGTTTCTGTATGGCGGTGTTCCCGCAAAGGCGAGTAAATGATTCACATCTAACCTCTCATTTAAAAATTGCATTTGTCAAGAACTAGCGCGCGATCTGTAAGTGAAATAGCTGTACTAAGGTACCGGTATTCTGTTCTCCTAAAAATAGTATTTATGATTCATACCTCTGTATAGAATATCTCTATTTAACAACCTGCCGTTCTTACCTGTCGGGGAGATTAAAAGAAAAAGTTTACAAAACAAATCCACGCACTTTAAAGAAACCTAAAAATAGCGTTCGTCAAGAATTTGCTGCCATTTCTGAGAGGGAATTGCAGCGTGTGATTACCTATTTCCTAAACAGATGGAAGAAAATAGTTTGAACAAGAAGGAACGAACTTGCTACACTTCCTGGCATGATATATGTGAGTATTTTTGTTTTTAAGGGTTCATACTATTTTTTAGGCGGCTAGCCGTAATATTTTACTACGGACGTGCTACCACTCGCCCTGGGGGTATTACAGGCAGCACCGCCAGCTGGCCAATAGCCGCGAAACCTGTTCTGCTGTATGCTGATCATCATGTTATTGTTGCGTTCCTAGAAAAGCCAAGATGCGCAAACGTGTTCATGCATGTACCCCCCCCCCAAAAAAAAAAAAAAAAAATCTGTTTCATTCTAATTTGAAAGCATTTTGAGCTTCAGAGATACGTAAATTCATAATGTGTTTCTTTTTCCAAAATCACAACGAACAAAACTAAAAAACTAAACCCCTAGCGCTTGTCGCCTTCTGAATAATATAACTGTGTACCATATACGGAATAGGCAAATCAGGTTCAAGATACATATATTGAAAACACAACACAAAGTAATCCGTTGCGTATTCGGTGATCAAACTAAGTAATGATGCGTCTGTCACACCTTTGCTTAAATACGAGGATAAAGCCAATATTAACAGCGATTAATCGATCATGTAGGTAGGGAGTAGTGAAAGCTACAGCTGTTGAGGTTCCCTGCCCAACGCTGTTAACGAGAAAATGGCTTGTAGACCGCAAAAACGTGGGTACTCTGTGGCAATGTTTCTGATAACCTCAACATGTTTACGTAGTACTTGGGGATTTGTTATGTACTTCTACGCAGCCCACTTTGCTGGCCACCTTCAAAAGTAGATTTGTTTCAAATAAATATGCCTTAAACCACCTTCGACGCATTTATTCACCAGAAAGTGAATGTGTTATTTTGGAAATTTTCCATGACATAATTCAGTCTCAGAAATATGGTTTACACCTTACAGTCCATGAAGCTGATGATGATGTGATTAAACGTGATTCCATACACAGATTACCTATTAGTGTTGATTGTCAACTACTTTGATGACGGAGAAGATAAAATTGTATCGGTGGTTAAGTCACTCCTCACTTCATTTGAGCGTGGAATGCCAAGAAGCATAGACAAATTAATTTCACCCCTTTAAGCTGATCTTTGTACCAAGAGAACCTACTGGTTTACAAAATTTTATTATGATCCGTTTTCGCGAGCTCTTTTTGCATTACTTTAGCAGCAATTCAAGTAAATCAAGTAAGTTCCGATTATATGCTTAATGGAGCTCTGAAACTTGGAAGGAAAGAGCGGAAGACGTAATAAAATATCCTAAAGTTAAAAAAAGGTAAATAAATATTCTTAAGAAGTGAGCAGTGGCAAAAGAGTAATTGAGCCAGGATCTAGAACAAATATAACTGCATTTAAACTTTCGGAGATGACACTTTACCCTTAGCAGGCTTCTTAGAGATAGAAAAGATCACAGAATTTCGCTTAATGAAATTATTTACTTTATTTTATCTCTATTCCGTCTGCTCTTCTTCGCGGGTGAATATTTTCTACCTATTTCAGTTCAAAACTGTTTCGACTATCTGTTATTTCGTCTTCCACTTATTTGTTGGACTAAAATGACTTTATGGATATATTTTCTGTATTAGCATATGAAAAAAAAAATAGTTGTAAAGATGACAAATCACGAAACATAAAGCTCAGAATCGAAGCTCTACACACGTGCTACTCAATGAATGCCAGTCTTTTTCCCTACTGGATAAAAAAAGGCTTACAAGAGATCTCTCAAAGAAGACTATAATGACAACCTCGCCATTTTACTAAGGGGCAGAGTTTCAAACACAATTTACTTTCTCTGAATGTAGCGGGGAGGCTGGAAAGATCAAATGGAAATGAACGGGAGATATAACAAGGCTTCACCACGACAGATACATCCATTCGACCACCATGTGGGATGTATATAGCAAAGCAAGGACCGTGAAAGACAAAGATGAACAGACGACTTGGCCAGAGCAGTTCGGCGCAGCAAAGTTTGGAACCGCTTGGAAATACAACTCTTAAAATCTGATAGGCTGTGAAACCAAAACTCCTGCCTTCAATTAAAGTTAATTTTAAGAATTCTTAGTGAAACTTTAAGTGTAAATACAAGGTGCAAGAAGCAATAATATCCATAACAATCCTTTACTCTCGTAGAATAGTTCGCCAATTGAGTCTTATAAAAGAGCTTTCTTCCTTGCATTAGGCCTTTGCCCGTTGCGAGACACTTTAGGATTCATTTATTCATTCATTTCCTAATACACAGCCTTAATTTCGCAAATAAACGACGCGGTGTCACTAAAACTTCGCTTTTTGGGGAAAACGCTTCCAAGATATTTAAATTTGTTAAAATACAACTTATTATCTCCAATAATTACCACAGTCCTTCCTTTGTCTTCTTTGGCATTTTGAAAACACATTTCTAAGAAGTAAACACCCCAGTTTTTGTTTTAATAACCAGTTTAAATACGTCTCAGGAAAGCAGGTCAAAGGCTCCAAATTATATTCTTTTGCTTTTGCTTCTGTGATCTGATCTTCCAGTCAAAAGAAAAGGAGTGTGGAACAAAGGAAAGTAAAAATGTAGAAATAACTTAGCTTTTTTTCTTTTGGCTGTCTTACTATAGAGAAGAATATTTTACTACTACATTAATAGCCTTTGTTTGGGTCCGGAGGAAATAAAATAACCACAACGAAAGAGGAAGAGGCAGGCACTGACAAGGCGAGAGAGGAGAAGAGAGGAGAGAAAAAAGAGAGAAGATAGGGCAGCAAATGAACCGCGACGTTTCCTTTTGCATTTCAAGTGTTCTTCCTTCCTTTTCCCTCCACCATTCTTTTGAGGTATATTCATGTTGTTGAGGTTATATTCAACATGGTCTCCCCTCACCCCTTGGCCATGCTACTCTTGTTATAACAGAGGAAACCTCTACGACATCATGTTATTAAATGAAGTAAAGGCTTAGTCATCATTAGTCTTCATTAGGACGTAATGCCCTGCAGCATTTTCTTCTTCTTCTCCTTCGCCCCCTTCTTGTGTAACGTCAACAATCATATTCCCCAAGAGAGGGAACCTGCTACCACCTTTCAGCATTCCTGAAGCAAAGCCCTTTCCTATTATTAAAACGCTGGTAAACGAGATTTTGGAGGGCTGGTGATGGAACAGGATATCTCTACAGTAGTTTAGGTTTACATACACAAGGGCGGGAAGCCAGGATTCAATGGATGTTATTGTATCCCTGCATAGTCCCGTCGTGTAATCGAGTCATTTGCTTTATCTCTGTCATTTACTTCCCATTATATACCGTTCGATTGTAGCGGTATCCCATCCCTCTCAGAGAGGTCCATGGTATGGATCGATCGATCGATCTTACTCACTCACTGCTTTGACGGATAGTTCAAAAGATGCTGATATAGAAGATCCGCGCTGGCATGTGGTAATTTGCCTATATCAAACACATTAGTCATTTTACTAATGTATTTATTTATTCACTGCAAATGGACATTACCGGTAGCACTGTTAAATGTACAATTAATCGCACGAAAACGAATTCCATAAACATAGTAATACAATGAAAAAATCTGATGTGTTGCCTCACCTGACTTTCTCTACTTTTGTACAAATTACCTTATTGCTTATTTCCTTGTAGGTGCAAGGGGAATATTGGAATACAGTACGCTTTGTGCGATAGTCAAATCTTTTAAAACTTTGAGATTCCGTTCTCTCTGCACACGTAACATATATATAAAAAAAAAAAAATGAATAACGATGACCCATTTCACGAAAGTTCTAAGTTTTCCAAAACTCACGCACATAACAAGGAGTATCTCCGAAATGGTTCACCCTACAAGAAAATTTATTGAGACATAAATTATGTATTTTAGCAAGATCTACATTTTTGTATAGTATGACTTGGTCTATCTCTAACGGTTTACCAGTTATGCAAAAGTCGTCCAGAGTAAATACGACTACAGGGGCTATAGCCAGAAAATTCAAGATATACATTTCATTTTTCATAAAAATATCTCAAACATATGACATTTTAATCAAAATCGTTAGAGCCATTTTCAAGAAAATCACAATTTTCGAAAAATTTTCCATGTAAAGGGTAGTTTAGGGTGAGGCTATTTTCTTCAAAATCTTCGTGTCATATCCTTGAAAGACAAACTTAAATACCAACTTTGGTTTTTAAGCGACTTTTCGTTTTTGAGTTATGCTGTCCACAGACCGACAGACTGACAGACTGACTGACACACAGACACACACACACGGACCTTTTTCTAAAAATGCTTTTTTTGGATTCAGGGGGCCTCAAAACATATATTTCCGGTGAAATCTCGACATTGAATTTTGGGTGGAATACAATACTTCCCCTACTTACCAGTAGAGAAAGTAAAAATATTAATATGAATATTTATTTCCTTACTCAGTTACTTAGTTATTTCCTTACTCATTTACTTAGTTATTTTCTTACTTAATTATTCACTCACTCATTTATTTATTTATTATTTTTGCGCCAATTCTCACACGCACACAGTCATATACGTTTAAAATTATTATTTCTGTTTTCAGAATAGCCTGCTTCGTAGATACGTTGGTACTCACCCAAAATTGACACTATGTATATTTTAATAATATATATAGCTTCTGAAGTCTGGAAAACAATTTCATGAAACAAACATTTGATATACGATGGGTTGACGACCCAATTTTGTAGAGCACTCGTTTGCTCAAGAGTTACACCGAAGCAATGGACAGTTGAACATTATTATCGTGGTGGCGATTGTTTTCTTAAACGGCGATTCCATTTATATTACACAACGATTATTTTGTTGAACTGGAAATCTTAATTGTGAATTGTTTTGAAGTGGTGGAAGCCATGCGATAAATGTAGGTAATACTTAACGATTTGAAATTTAAGGATCACGTGGCATGCTAAATTCCATGCTATAGTTACATAACGTTTCTAATTTGATTTCCTGCCCTTAATTTCGTAATTTAATTATAAGCTTTCCACCCCAAAAGCTCGGAATTTAGCATTATTAGCAGTGCTAGATACGTATTCGGCACTGATATTTAGGGTTGTTATATAACGTCAGTTGAAGCGGAACCCTTTAAGAGCTCTTTAACATTTCTTATTTAAAACAGTTATTATGCAGTCCACAGTCACACACTAATTACTTTTCAGGATGATTTCCTTACAACCTGTATAAGAAAATGCAGCCAATAGGAAGTAGGGAACTGTTATCACTTTGGTTCTCTATCTTGTAACGGTGTCGGTTTTGAATAAATAGGCTGGGTAATATATCTTTTCCGTTAATTTCGTTTACGTCACACATCGAGTCGCGACGGATCGTTAAGAGATACTCGTAGAACTGTGTGTAGCGGACAGTTAGCATTCAAGGTCTCATCCGTATGCATGCCATCCTGCTTCATTAGTCCACAGAGGGAGCAGCGCAGGGCAACCGCATTTCTGCCTCTGTGACGGTAGATGACATTAGGGTGCCATCCAGTCTGCTTACATAATCTTTGGATACATGGCAGATATTCACTGTGACCATATATTTTTCATTTACACTATTATTTTTGACATAAGGTGAAGCTTTGGGGCACAGTATTAACCCAGCTGTTGTGTTTGGGTCAATATGATCCGACAAGAAATTTATTTTTGTGCTACTAATTTAAATGTAATAGCTGATGCTTGTAATTTTATGTATTTGTTCCTCTTCAAATGCACTACTGATAAAACTATGAATTTTGAAAAAATACATATTTCGTAATTTCATAATTGGAATTGTTGCACTTGTGTTCTTTTGTTCATAATGACCTGATTACTTTTAAAACTAATTAATACATTGTTTTCCATGAAGCATCCTGTTCCACTATGTCCAAATCCATGTGTACGTCAACGTACACAACAATATAGGGGTGGTTTCCTTTTGCAACAGTGGAGATATATTGTTGAAACAAATACAGAAGAATACCAATCAGTAACATCATTCTGAAACAGGCCGCAATTTTACTTATAGTAGTAAATGACGATATAATATTACGACAAAGTGAATTGAAAGTGAATTGGAAGCGTTAGACAATGTATCTGATAGTTGGGAGAGTATTTCGGAGATAACCACACTAGTGAATACAGCATTCGCCCTACATTGGAATCAGAAGATGATCCTTCAGACAGGTTAGAAGTGACTACTTGTCAAATGTAGAAGTGTTTCAATCAAAAGATGAACACATCCGTTGGAGTTTAATACCCTTTCCACAACATGGAAGAGCATCCAAAATCAAACTCACACCTGGTCCAGCCAAATATGCTTCATCCAGAGATAATTATATAAAATCTCCTCAATTATGAACAAAACACTTTGCAATATTGTCTTGAAACTTACTAATATTGAGGGTCACAAAATGTACGGTGACCAATGGGAAGAATTAGACGAAATTGCATTAGAGGCATGCATTGATGGACTATTCCTAGCTAGTATTTATAAATCATACAATGAATCAACAGGAAGCTTGTGGGATCTAAAAGCAGATACAGCCATTGTTTCCTGTCTTTAAAATGTTATTTCATATATCTCGAATGTTTGTGTTGATAAGTCTGATCGATGGCCACGAAGAGCAAACGACAAACTGACACCTGTAAAGGACTCATGGCAACAGTGGGTATAAATACTTGCAAGTTATACAATCATGGATCAAACGTTATTGTTGATGAGGAACTGATGGGTTTCAATATATTCCAAGTAAACCGCCAAATATGGACACTGTGCGACAGTGCTTCTTCATATGTTCCAAAAGCACAAATTTACACAGCGAAATCACCAGGCACACAATGTGACAAAAAACAAGATACGAATATGTTTATGGATCTGATTTATGAGCTAAGAGAATAGAATGTCTGTCACATCTAACAATTTTTTAAATTCTATATTTTGGGTCAAGCACTTCTCAAAACAAAAATTAATTTCTCGGGGACAGTGAGGAAAAAAAAAAAAATACAGTTCAGAGCGTCTCAATTTAACAAGCAAAGAAAAGGCCCACAGTTCAAAATTCTATTTCACAAAAGATACCATAGTTGTATCTTACATTTCACAGAAGAATAAAAATACATAGACATATATGAAGGTTTCTCTACGCATGTTTCGATCAATACCAAATTACATTACATAATACTAATTTATCTGAAATCACGGAAAACCCCAGGAAGATTGGACCGGGGACCTCCTGGATGCGTTACAGATTGAGTCATCCCACTCTGTACTTTTATGCTAGTTTAGATTCAATATTATTAAAATACGAAGTAATGACTTCAACAAATAAGCCACTTTAACTTTCTCAGTACTAATAGTATGCCTAGTCTTTGAATAAAAACGAAGAGTGCGCTTGATGAAGATCACAGGGTGCTATTTATTCCCCGTTAAGTCTCCTGTTGACATGATTAGCATTTAGAGAAGTTGACGAAAGGCCGGCCAGTTTTCTTGCACAGTTCTGCTCGTGACATGACAAATCCCTTGGAACAAACAGCGTAGCAGTTTCGGCCTTACCCTCCAGCTAACAGACGATAATTCTTCTTTCACTACATAAAAACTGGAGAAATAAATGATATTCCTTTGTTTCTACTCAGACACTTTTTTGTCCTCGCGACGGTCTCCGGCTTTCTTCTGTCAACGTCCTCCTTGCCATTTCGTCATTTCCTGTTGACGTCTTAACCATTTCTCTGCAGCCCCCCCATTTCTCTATACGACTTATGTAGCTAAACCCTTAGAGTGCCATACTCTTTATATTACAAACGCACTCTTATGATTTACACGAGTTAAATATAGTTTCGCATATCTTAAAATGAACATTTTCCATAAAATATTCTCTCACAATACTACGATGCCCAAGAAAATATCGAACATTTTATGCAAGAGAGGAGAGCAAGGCAAGCGAAAGGAATCACGTAAATAAATAATGTAGTTATTCCTGTCGTAGAGGTCACCAGGCTCCTAGTCGGAATAGTCACGGTCTCCACAAACTGAAGCTGTCCAGTCTCCAATATGAACAGTGAGTATCCACTATATTGCTATTTTATGTTTAATGCCAGGCAGAATATTACGAGTGCTCACATTCTGCTTATTTTATATTGTGAAACATTACAGTTCCAGTTACTTTTGCTATCGCTTTATTTCTCTTCCTAAACTGAATCACAAAAGCACAGTTATCTTTTCTATCGTTAACACAAACAACTCATAACGGTTCTTCCGATCGTAATCTTGACACACACTTTCTGCCTAATAAACAGCAGGCTTCGACGAAACACTCACTAAAAACTGCTTCTCTCAACAAACAACTGCGACGCGACGATTCAATGTTCAACTGTAACTGACGATATACTCATTCATTCAAATTCTCTCAACACTGACTGTACACAACACACACTTAAAACCGAACTTAGAAAACTGGTTTTTCTCACCCTACTGACTTGGTTATACGGGCTAGGTGCATTACCAGCGAATTCTCTGAAAGATACACCTTTTCTCAAACTTTTCACAAATAAGCTGGCAGTTGAAATTTTCTTGGATAATCTGACTTTACAAAGCACAGGTCCATTCTCTACATCATCAAAGGAGGAGTAATTATGGAAGTGGAACTTTATAGACCATTATGTGAAGCGTAAAGCTAATAACCTTCCTTTTGCAGCTTGTAACTGAGATAATGTCTCGTATTAATTACTTTACTAAAATAATGAACAGCGACAGAACTACTTACAGCGCTGGGCAGGTATCGCTTGTTTAAGTATATGAAATATGCTTAGTGATATTAAATTATCTACAAAACACCAGTACACCGGTTCTATATTAAACCACCGCCAAGGCTTCAATCTTGAAGTGATAGGGACCCTGCCCTCTGATCTGTTGTGATTCCATTACCTTCTGTCTCTCTGCCGCGTCGTTCATCCCGTGCGTGCCCCCGTGACGTTCTATCCTACACCTGGGACGGTAACCGTGTCACATTTCGGCCATCAATGAAGACACACACATAGACACACACACACACACACACACACACACACACACACACACACATACACACACACACACACACACACACACACACACACAAGAAGCTGTGGACCAGGTCTGTGGAACATAATGTATGATTTAGTCTTGAATTTACCAGGCGCGGCTGCTCAGGGTAGGCAGGGTAGGCATTGCCTACCCTATCGTAATACATCAACAAATAATGTTTAACTATGATTCTACATTTTATCATTTGAACCGTCATTTTCCCCTAAATTGCAGTTCAAGAAAAGTTTTCTTGGTTATAATGACCAGCGCATGGTCAAATCCTTTAATCTCAATTCCGATTCATCAAAACTGCGCTGTGTGTTTGAAACGCGCGGCAGAAATGATACGCATGGAACCTGGGTAGTGGAGAGCAGGCTAGCTTAACCTCTGCAGGCCCGGCCCCATTTCCTGAGTACGAGGCCCTTGAACAGGGATAAGGAAACATTCGGTCTGTATATGCACTCCGAGCATGCGTAGACGCGTCTGCCAGCAGTCCGAACACTTGCCGGCCCAAATCCGAATTTATGCGACATTTTCCGAACAGCCATACTCCACGAACGAAGATCTCAGAGATCTGAATCTGTCGTTATCTCTGTGTAATACCAGTATGACCGACTTAATTAGTGAACTATTACAAATTTCGCTTTCGCGGCGCTTGACAATGAAAAGAGGAGTGTTTTAGCTATTTAACAGAAAGCTGCAGTCCGACAATTTTTCAATTTCTTAATCTATTTTAGTCACGGGCGTCGCGAAACGGGGGCAAGGGGGGCCACGGCCCCCCCCCCCCTTGGAAGTTGGTGAACTTAATGTGCAGTCAGTTACTGACTTTTAAACTATTATTTTAATTTTGATGTAAAGAACAATTTTTGTTTAGCACAAATTAATACAGTTATCTGCAACAAATACTATAAATTTTGACAGTAAAATAATGATTTAATATTATATGATTGTAAATTTCCAACAGGGGGGGGGGGCCTGGAAAAAAGTCTGCCGACACTCGTGATTTTAGTTTTGGCGGTAATTCGTCCGTAAGTCACACTCATTCACTCTGCTCTTATTAAACAACCAAACAATATATTGTTTGCGTTATCCGCAATGACTTCGCCCCCTATATTTCGGATAAACGGGGTTTATTATTATTATTATTATTATTATTATTATTATTATTATTATTATTATTATTATTATTATTATTATTATTATTATTATTATTATTATTATTATTATTATTATTATTATTGTTGTTGTTGTTGTTGTTGTTGTTGTTACTGTTACACTTTGCCTACCCTAAAATTTTGACTGCGAGCCGCCACTGGAATTTACCAAATAGCAAACACACCAAAGCAATCACATACGCAAACGACCTTGTAGTTCTGGCAAAAGGGAAAGGGCTGAAAGAAACAGAAAACTATGCCAAGCAAGATCTGAAACAAATATAACACAGGGCAAAGAAGAACAAACCAGAACTGATTGACAAGAAGCCGGTTACATTATTAATAGCAGGGAAAAGAAGACTACAAGACGAAAGAGTTAATATTTATCTTAATCACAAAAGACTAGAACAGACCAGAGAACAAAAACTTTATGGGTTTTTCGAGAGTCCCAAAAATTGTATATATTGTACATATTAATAATTATAATCTAACGTAAATTGTAGTCTGTAAGCCGGGCCTACTGTACCGGGACCAGGCAAACAGTTGTAAATAAAGAAAACTGGATCTGTAAAACTGAAGGAAGACTGCGAAATGACTGAGTTGATGCTACTGGAAGAAAACAGTTGTCTATGTTATATTTTCTATTCATAACATATTCTTGTATAAGGTTAATTGTTATTTTTAATATTCTGTGATTTTAGGCAAGCCCTAAATAGGCCCAGATGATTTTATTTGATCAATAATGTGGTTTAATGAAATCTGCTTATTTGTTTAGTAAGAGTTCACTGTTTAGAAATTATACGAATGTGGCTCAGCACGAAGAGATTAGAAGAGGTTATTCGCATAAAATTCAGGACATACGTTTATTTGTCATGGAAATTTAAAAATGGCATTTGTATCAAAATCCTTAGAACCATTAACAGAAAATAAAAGATATAGTCCATGTTAAGGATAGTTCGAGATGGGATAGGGGTGTTCCTGAAAATAGTATACTTTAATACAACATTTGAAATTGTGTTGATAGACACATACACAGACCTTTTTTCAAAAAAATATTTTGAGAGGGGGAATTCAAGGAGCTTCAAACATTGTATTTCCTGTAAAATCTGCAAACTTTTGGGTGGGATGCTAATTCCTCTGTTTTTATTATATATAACAAGTAGAAAAAGCGAAAATGTTACCGATTTCATTGTAGGATATATAGTAAGTGTCAACAGTTCCAGTATTTGTAATGGTATAAATGATTCAAGATGGTTTTGGCATAGTATATGGCAGCTGTGTTATATAACATATAACCATCAACGAAATCATCAAAAACTGTGGCTGACACGAACTTTAATGACGGGTGGCAGGAGGAGTTGGTCCTCACAAAATCTAATCCGAGGCTTGCCAGGCCTTGCTAAGTTGTGAAATTACGATGTAAAACCGATGATACAAATATCATTTGCACCCACAAAACGTATTTGTGCAATGCAAAGCCCTGAGTCGTCATTAAATTTTGTGTCCACAATAATTTTTTTCTAGCTTGCTGATATCAGAAAGACTTAAATTGACCTTGTGCTATTATTCATATCTACTTAGGAGCGATATGCTAATCTGCTATTTGCAACCCGTTTATTTTCTTGTCACATACAGATTCAATTACAGCTCATTTCTTGGAAAACGCTTCCAAAGTTGTGCAAGTAGGAAAGTTTCTGCTGGAAAGAGAAGTTCTGGGACTCTACCGCAACTATTATCGCCCTTCTCCTTGCTTAAGCCTTGTTTCGCCAAAACCAAACACTTCTTCCGTTGCACCGTTCTAACCTACATTCCGTAACGGATACTAAACATTCCTTTTTCCTCCCCCCTGGCGGCGCATGTGGTACTAATGGATTATGGGAGTTTAGCAGGGCTGGAAGGCCGTCCTTGAACCTTTTCTACATGTCCCTAGGGCCCGCAACCCCTTCCCTTCTCTCAATCCGAACTACAACATCTCCCTTGTTCCCACCCACACCCCCATTTCGCACAGAAGTGAAATTCGGCGTTGAGGGATAGTAAAATGAGTGAAACCGTACTTAAGTCCTATCTTCATCCTCGTACGGGTGGCCGCTATCACCCCAGATGTGGTGCTTACGTTTCAATTCCACCCTCGCAACCACTTATTCTTGTAACTGCCTGAGCTGAAAGGATTTCGATGCTTTCAACAGATGTATTACTCTGTGCTATATCTGAAGTGTCATACAGCGGATGATGAGACGATGCCTGTGGCTCCAGTTATTTTTAAGCTATGCAACTTGGTGGGCACCCGGTGTATCTCGAACGTTCACTCCTGCTTACTCAAATATTCAGGCACAAAGCTTTTCAGTGAAAAGTCTTGTGAGTTCATTATGTGATCACTATTTCACTATCCTATATACTTCTTGCTAAGCCTAATATATTTTCAGGTTACTTTTGTAGATTTCATTGCACGATAAAGTAGGTCAAGTGATAGCCAGATTTTCAAAGAAAGTGTGTTTATGTGATAGTATTGTCATTCTACCTATATACTCTTCACGTGTCCACGAATGAAACATGAATATAGCGTCTTCCGATTTGAGACAAGTGTAAGTGTTGGAAAATTCAAACTAATAACAATGATATCTCGAAAATGGTTAGCACAAAATAATATATATGGTGTGCTTTAAAATTTATTTGTTTTGTGTAGTAAAAATATAGGATATAGATTTCTCTTCTCATGTAAATATCGCAATCACATTACATTTTAATCAAATGATTGGGTCATTTGTGAGAAAGTCAAAAATGACGTAAACAGTAGTGGGGTGAGAAAAACTATCAAAACAAGTACTTTTGGTCAAATGTTGATAGCATTTTTCGATGGCATATAGTATGGTGAACGTAGGTATTCAAATTTTAAACAACTTCTTAAATATGTTATTGTTTGCCGACGATTTGTTTGTCACACAAAATAGCGAGTCTGGCCTGCAAAAATGTATTTTTAAACTTAACGAACTATTTGAACAATATAATATGAAAATTTATTTTATAAAAACAAAGGTAATGACATTCATTGGGAAAAAGCCCATTAGAACAAAGATAGTTATAAATAACCGTTGCGTAGAACAGGTGAGCCATTTTAACTAATTGAGAACTGATGTTTGTTATGACAAAGACTACTTGTGAAGAAAAGACTACTTACGCCCTCACCCCAGGCAAGCCTGTGAGTGATGCTCTGCAGCGTCCAAACCGTGCATTTCTGGATGAGGGTTCCTGTTTGAAAACCGATCAGTTTGCCATCCATACAACATACTAAGCGTTGTCGGTGTTTTGTGGGACATCCTGTATAGTTTATATAGATCTATCTGTTTTGAAAAATCTTTTCTCCTAATATTTGTTTTCTATACTGTCAAATGGTTAAGAGTAAAAGGTATTCAATCTGGGTAGATTATATTCTGCGCGGGTAGATCACATTCCTCATTCTGAAAATAACAGATGCTGCCTCTCCAATAAAACGTTTCTTTCAGCAGCATTTTCTTAGAATTCAAGGCAATTGGTGTTCGGAACACCTCCAAAATAACTTAACCATCACGTGGCTGAGACTCCAAAAATAATTATTTAATTACTAATACATGTTTTGCTTCCAATCTTAGGTCTTCTCGAGGGTGTGTTGAGAGGATGGATGCTGCTTGATGAGCTTTGATGGGATCTGAATCTATACATACATATTCAGAACTTTGCTTGTTTTGAATAGAAATGGGATCTGAAAGTTAGTTAATGACTTACGTTGCGAGTAAACTTAGTTCATTAAAACTAGCTGGCAGAGAAAGTTATCATTGAAGGCCTTAAATTCCTCACTCTGCTTCAGGCTTACAAATTATCCTTTGCATCGCAGTTCGTGCCTAATTAATTACCATTTTTTAGGAAACACAGGACGAAGTAATTTCCTCAACACAAAAGTCACAATGCTCCATAATCTTACTGATGACAGTTCGACAAAAAGAGGGTTCAAGATGTGAAAATTTAAATCTATTAGAATTTTTACTCGCTTCTTTTTCGGCATATTGAATCCTTTGTAACTGGCTGAGCTTTAGTCATTAGATAAATTTACTAAAGATGCCCAAATAAATTAAATCAGTGGTTAAAGGAATGAATGAGGCTTACAAAAATATAGTAATTACTCGTATTCGAAATCAGATCAAATACAAAACTTCCTCGAACCTGTTAGAATTATCTGCAGTATATTTTAAAATATTACGAATATATTTTGGCGTTATTAGAATTTATTCTTAAATTTGCTAACTTTTGTCATAGAATTTTAGAAGCTCTATACTGAATACTCCCAGGTCTCGAAGGCCATAACCGGCCAGGAGGGCTCGGGGCGCTGACTATGTCCAAACCTGTAGTACAGCACCCCAGTCATAACGCCTGCAGCGGGCGGAGGTGGGGAACGCAGCGACCGGGCGGTAAGCGAAGCTCTGTTGAACTAGGGGTATTGCTATTATTGTTATGCTGAATAATCAAAACCTAATCTTCTGCGTATAGTATAGGAAGTATTGTATTCCACTCAACAATTTCAGATCGAGGTTTCAGCGGAAATATATATTTTGAGAACTCCTGAATCCAAAAAACGACATTTTTATAAAAAGGTTCGTGTGTGTGTGGATGTATGTCCGTATGTCGCTGTCTGGACAACATGCTGGTATGTAAGTTTAATGTCTTTCAAGGATGAGCCAAGAAGATTTTGAAGAAAATTACTCCAACCTGAACTATCCTTTACATGGAAAATGTTTCGAAAATTTTGATTTACTTCAAGTTGGGTCTAACTAGTTTGATTAAAATGCTGTGTTTGAGATATTTTTTATGTCAAATGAAATGCATATCTTGAATTTTCTGGCTATAGCCAATATAGTGCTATTTACTCTGGATGACTTTTGTACAACTGGAAAACCGTAAGAGATAGACCAAATCGTACTATACAACAAATGTAGATCTTGCTTAAACTCACAATTTATGTCTGAATAATTTTTTTGTAGAGTGAACCATTTTGGAGATATACCTCGTTATGTGTGTGAGTTTCGGAAAACTTAAAAGCTTTCGTGAAACGGAACATCGTTGTTCATTTTTTCATATGTTAAGTGTGCAAAGAGAACGGGATCTCAAAGCTTTAAAAGATTTCACTATCACTCAAAGCCTACTGTATTCCCATATTCTCCTTGCACCTACAAGGAAATAAGAAATAAGATAATTTGTGCAAATATTTATCTTAACTAACAAGAGGAAGATATAGGAATAAGAGTTTGAAAGACGGTTAGAACAAGAGTAGAGAAAGTCATGTGAGTACAACACATCAGATTTTTAATAAAAGGGTTCCTGATAGCTCAGGAACTTAAACATAATCTTAGCAATAACTGAAGAACTTTCAGCTGACAATGTATCTTCATTCTCATCTTTATAAAACAGAATTTCTTTCATCTTTGTGTGAAGTGCAAAGTTTTAATGTCTTCTGCAGGGAATTTTACGCTGATCTTCATTGTAGTCAGTTGGCAATATATTATTTCAGCAATTATTAAGGTAGAGATCCATCAACATACGTATGTTAATTTTCTGGAGATGTTATTCGGACGTCTACCTGTTTTCACTTATACTGCAAACATGCCATTGTTATGTAGACTGAAAATGGGTGCATCTACTGGACAGTAAATTTCATTTTCAAAGCTTAGGCAATCCTTTTTCGAACTTGCACAGATAAAAGCAGGCTTAGGACTCATTCAATAGCAAGAAGTAGGGCAGGTTAAATAAAATTGAGAGCACAGGAAAATAATTTGTGTATCACAGACTGCTGCAAATACACTGTTCTAATGCAATAAGTCACTTCTGCACTAGATTCAAGACACAACCAAGGGGCATGAAGTGGCGACATCTAATAATCAAATTATTTGTTTGTTATAATTGTTTGCTGTTTTGCAACGAATGGTGTACCTGTTAAATACATACAGCTTATTTTATAGATACTTGAATGACATTCTTAAATTCATTGGATAAACCCACATTTATGTTAATATTCATGAATACTTTTGAAGAATGCTATTGGAAAATGTCGGTTGCGTTTAAGAAATTATCTCTCTAAGTTTTTAAAGGATAAAGGTATTTGGATTCAGTGAGAATGTACTGAATTACTCAAAAGTTTCTTGGCCGATAAATTAAAAATATTAAACTACAAAACCAATGAAATAGTATCTATGAATTTAAGTTTTTTATATTATTAATAACAATAACAATAGTATTAATAATAGTAATAATAATATTTAGACAAATTAAATTAATTATATTGCATGTTTCTATAGTAGCATTACTGCAATTATAAAAATTAGTGAAGTACAACGGTTCAAAATTAAGTTTATGACAATGTATTCTGTATACCAGGGCCCGGAAATAATAGGTAGATTCAAAGGTAATATGATCAGTTTTTCCAGTACTCACCGCCCATTGAACAAAGCTCCACCACACAAAGACATCCGATAAACAATCTAAAATCCATGTCCGAAGCGGGACTCGAGCTCTACCCTCTAGTGACCAATTTCTCGCGTGAACGAGCTTGGCCAACCGGTCGACTATAAATTGCGTAATAAATACAAACCTGGAAATGGAAAATATAGACTTTAGTGCACAACGGCTAATTCACAGTAGAATGCATATTTAAAATAGGCTACCCATTTGCATAACTCGGTAAGTATACCTACAAATTGTTCATAAAATATAAACGCATGCTTATATAAGCTTTTGCTTTATTTTTACAAATTCAATACAATCATGCGTTGCACTCATGATTTTCTCTACTCTTGTACTAGTCATTCTTACAAACTCTTATTCCTATATCTTCTTCGTATTAGTTGAGATAAACATTTGTACAAATTATTATATTATTGCTTATTTCCTTGTAGGTGCAAGGGCATATTAGAATACAGTAGGCTTTGGGCGATAGTCAAATCTTTTAAAGCTTTGATACCCCGCTGTCTTTGCACGCTTAACAAATAAAAAAATGAACAACGATGTTCCATTTCACGAAAGTTTTCCGAAACTGACACAAATAACAAGGAATATCTCCGAAATGGTTCACTCTACAAACAATTTACTCAGACATAAACTGTGTGTTTTAGCAGGATCTACATTTTTTGTACAGCAAGATTTGGCCTATCTCTTACAGTTTACGAGTTATTCAAAGGTCATCCAGAGTAAACAGGACTACATAGGCTAGGGCCACGAAATTCAAAATATAGATTTCATTTGTCATACAAATATTTTATAGATGTGCTATTTTAATCAAAACGTTAAAGCCATTTTCAAGAAAATCAAAATTTTAGAAACATTTTCCATGTAAAGGGTAGTTTAGGGTGGGGCTATTTTCTTCAAAATCTTCGTGTCGCATCCTTGAAAGACATTAAACTTAAATACCAACTTTGGTTTTTAACCTACTTTTCGTTTTTGTGTTATGCTGTCCATAGGCTGACAGACTGACACAAACACACATGGATCTTTTTCTAAAAATTCTTTTTTTTTATTCAGGGGGTCTCAAAACACATATTTCCGGTGAAATCGCGGCATCGTATTTTTGGGTGGAATACAATACTTCCTTCTACTTATCAGTAGAGATGGTAATAAAATTCAAATAGCTATATTATGGTACATCAATAAACTCATTATTTAGCATTGGTTTTTAATTTGTAAGGCTTCCCACAAAAGTCACAAAGAATAATTTGCCATATTAGCACTGCTGTGCTTTACAGTGTTTTGTCATTTTTCAACTAATCCAATAGCTCCCATCACTTTTAATGTTTGAGTGACCAGACAAAATGTGAAAATGCGGAAATAGTATTATTCATTCGGACATGTGAAATAGTGACCCCTTGTCCGTTGTTATTTGGCCTTCGTTGTAGTTTAACTTTCATTGCGCAATTGCTGATCTGTCAGAATCATAACTTGTTGTAATAGATGTGTGCATGACTATAGTAAAAATAAATTAATATAAGTAAACCAGTAGTTTCATCAGTAAAGACATAATTTATTCCATACTATTATTATCATCAGAGCCCGGATGTTTATGATCTAAAAATATTATAAATATGCAAGCACTTATGAGCAAAAAAATGAGAAAATGTAACAATACATAACCTAATTTGTGTGTGTGTGTGTGTGTGTGTGTGTGTGTGTGTGTGTGTGTGTGTGTGTGTGTGTGTGCGCATTTTCAAAAACGTGAAAAATTTAATGCTGTTTAAAGTAACATTATATTGAAAATCTACTTTAAGATCTAGCACACTCAGTAATAAATAAAAAATATTACTTTAAGTGCGACATTTGGAATTTATTTAATTACTTAATCCAGAGCTAACCAGAATTCCAGATAATTTGAACACAAAAAGGCATATTTGTAGTAAAGAGAAAGCATATTTATTATGGAACTGACAAACTCACTACACACATCGCAAGAAAATGTTTATTGCACAAAAATGTTTTGCTGAACTTTGTTATAGGTAGTATCTGTACGTTAAATTCCTGCAGAATGGCCGCTAACAATAGCAAAAGAAACAACTACCTATGTATCGCAATTATCGATGTGATATTACAATTATATAAAAAATGATAGAAAAGTGAGAATGAAACGCTAAGCAAGCCAAACTATGACTTTTATGCATGATTTTTAATGATTATGTGCAATATTTCATAGACACTTGCATCAGAACGAAAACAAGCAAAACAATTGATGGAGTGCAGCTACTCATGTAATATGCAGCATTAACTGAGTTGGAAGTGAAGTTGGCTTAGCTGACGTACTAAATCACGTTTCTGTATTAGGCTTACCTGGTGAATCATTCTCGGCGTTTACGCTTATCTGCTTCAGTGACTGAAACGCATGCATACAGTAAAAGCAAATACGGATAATACAACGCATGGAAATATTTAGTTTTTCCTTCCATTTGTTAGTGTTTCGGAATTCAAACTTGAGTCACAACGCAACAGGTATACCGCACGAGCAGTTTCCATAAATATTATTTTACCAATGAACGTACAACATTGATATTGAATAGAACACGAATCAACTGTGGAACTATTTTGAAGCACCTACACAGTACTAATAACAACAGAACAGTGTGTAATATGCAGAAAGCAATTTTTCCACGGTGATAAGTCTCATAATATAACAAACTTAAATGTTTATACATAGAAACATGAGGCTACAAGCACGTCCATCGAAGATGTGAATGGACCAATTCGACACTTTTGAGGTCATAATAGTCCAACAGATCTAATTCGTGTTTTTTTATTGCTGCTGCTGATGATGATGATGGTGATGATTAAGATGACCGGCGTGTTGGCTTACAATATATGTCTACTGCTTACTTTTCCTGAACTTGTTTCACAGCTGAATGTGTAAAATACCCGTCAATGCTGCAACAGCTTGTGCCTCTCTGCCACTAGGTTTTGTTTGAGAACGAAATTTCATTGTTAAAATTTTCAGGAGAAGCAACCACCGAAGCATCCCTCTGCCCTCGCATGCATATATTCTCTCGTTGCCCCTCACTCTTTCACACGCATCCACCTTCTTTTAGCTTCCGTGTCTTTACGACTTCGTCTGGGGCGCGGACGCGGCAGCAAATAATGGGGATTTTATAGCCGGTTTTAGGGTCGCTTGAGCGCGCGCCCGCTCGCGAGTCCTCCGGCCCATTATCACGTGACCTGCCCGAGAATTGACTACTGGTAGGGGCGTACTCCCAAGAGCCCTCTGGGCACGCGGTAACTCAGCGAAGATGCTGAAAGAGAGACAGAAAATGTGCACGGCGACATATTAGAGAGGAGGTATATTGGAAATCTAGTTCCTGAAGCAGCCATGCCGTGTATTCCCGCGAGATTGATTGTTAACCCGTCCACATCTTCGAGATGCGACGAGCTCTTGGTGGAAAAACTTCAAGACCACCATATTCTGTTCAAGCTGTCAGCAGAATGTTTGCCCAGTTGACACGAGTGCTGCATTTTAAACTTTCACTTGCAAACTGCGCAACGTTTATTTTATTTCCTACTCAGCCTCAGAGCTGTTATAATTCAATCCACAGTAAGCGCATTCTTACAGCCGAGGTAGAAATAGTAACATTGGCGATGCAAAGCCTTTAGAGTGGTGTTATAAATTTATATCTTACCTTACAATGAGTTAGCACGTTTAGTTAAAATAAAAATATAATTATTTGCTACTAGGGTTGTTCAGACCACACTTTTTTCTCAGCCACAACAATGTAGAATATTCGAAACCTCAGTATGCATTATTTGAAGTCTTCGGAGTGCTAATGCAAGTTTTCCTCCAATTGACAGCGTAGCTCCAAGAATGTTTCAAAATGGTATCTGCAAGTGATATATATTACAAGCAGCGGATCGTCATTGAATTTCTCACTACGTAGAACGAAACTGTTGGGAACATTCGTAAACATTCGCGTGAAGTCTGGAACACTTGGCTGTAGCTGGCCACCGAGGGCGAAGCGTTTGAGAGCAACTGTAAGGTCACGATCACTGTGTTTTGGTAGTGTGAGGGTGTCATGCTCATTGATGTGATGCCAAGGGGCAGCACCATTAATTCTGTAGCATATGTCAATACAGTAACCAAACTCAAGAAGCACTTCAAGTGATTTTGGTGCCAGAATATTCGTAACCCAGGCAATTGCTTAATTCAATGCTTTGCCTCACACAAGTTTGAAGGCTTTTCTTAAACAGGGTTGGACAATGTTACCCCATGCACCGTATAGCCCCTCATACTTTCACTGTTTGGGCCATAAGGGACGCCATTCATGGAAGAAATTTTGAGGATGACGGAGGGATTTAAGCAGTAAAAACCGATTCGTAACGCCCTCGTATCTCGGCGGGGGACGGTCATAGAACTGGGGGAAGATTGTGTGGAAAAATTAGGATTGTAGAAGCATAATTCTTTCTCATGTGTAATTTTGAGTGTGTGGAATCAATAATTATTGAAGAAAAAATGCAGTGCATTACTTTATGGACCAACCTCCTACATTGAAAACTACATTAAGACTCGGACTTGTGAACGCCTCCATTGCCATCAGGTTCGTCTTTTCCAATGTGCTTTTTCCTTTACAGACGTTTCCACGGTTCTCAATACCAGCAATTGCCGGGAACGTATCCATAATTTAGGTTTATTTCAAATTTACTTTCTCAGTTACCATGTTATGCTATGTATCATAAGTTACAACTACCAGCGGCGTAATTTACAAAAGAACAGGGCTTAAACACCACAAAAATACACTATGTTTAACAGTTGTTTGAGACTTTAAGATATATCGAAAAGTTAATATCTCTATGGAGATGCGGCAGCAGTCCTGCTCCGATGAGGGGGGTGGGGATCCCCCGTGCCGTTATAGGGATTATTCTCATACTGGCAGATCTGAAATAGAGTCCACTCAGTCTTGTGAAGTTCTTCAGAAGCAGCTGCTCTCGATATAGAATATAATTGAGGATTCCGCACGCTGATAACATATCACCTCAATCATTTTAGTTTCCCCAGGTATTCTGTAAGGGTAGAAGCATAAGTTGCGGCAGTCGTCCGTTAAGACTGGGTTCAGCTCGAGACTTCTTTGTAAGGAGTATAGAGTCCTCGAAAAGCAACTACAAGTGGAAGAGATACAGACGTTCGTGGTATACTGAATAAAACTTTTAGTCGAGATTCCATCACTAATTTCTGCTGTATCCAGACCTAACAGTTTAAAAATAGTTGTTTCTGTAATAATAATAATAACAACAACAACAACAACAATAATAATAATAACAATAATAATAACAACAATAACAATAATAACAATAATAACAATAACAACGATAACAACGATAACAACGATAACAATAATAATAATAATAATAAAATGATACTAATAAAATAGTAATAAAATAATACTACTACAATAATAAAAATAAAAATAATAAAATACTAATAATAATACTAATAAAAACTATATTTGCCCCTATAATTTTAAGAATTTCGTCGATGTTCCTTGGCAACAGCCTCACTCTTTCTATAAATCTGTCCTTTTAGTTAACGGTGCTTTGATTGGATTGGATTCACTAGAACGCTAATTTTCTGAGGTATATTAAGAAATATACGTTCCGAAATTATTTATTACAATCACATAATTATATATCATTTCTATATGAAACTACACATTTTAATCTTCAATAATTCCGGCATCAGGAAAGGTGATAACATCTAATGAAGCATAATAAAGTGAACTATGGAAGCCTTCTTAAATCGGATACAGCTAAAAAATATTTTAATTTCTTAGCATACAACTGAAAAACCCCTATCTAAACTTAATATTGCTTTAAAAATTAATAAACGTACATATTTTGTATATGAAATAATATAATAATGAAACTGTGGTATCATAGAAACACGATTTTTGATATGGCTCATGCAATTAAAGTATACGGACTGATAAAAGATGAGACAGAGGATGTAAAAATGTGAAACTAAGGTAGAAATTAGTCCTGGTCAGTGAATGTGTGAAGTAAGCTCAGTTTCGATAATATTCAAAATATGTAACACCAGGGAAGAAATATATTGGAAATTGTTTAATTAAACCTCAAGAATTTATAGTCGATTTGAGTGGCACTGTTTGAATGAGAATTCACTACAGACATGCGAATTTGAAACTCTCTACATGGAAGGACACTTTGAATACCTTCTTTAATGGGTAAAACTGTACAAGAATTGAAAATGTAACAAATTACCGTGTCATTCCCCGTTAAAGTAAATCATGGATGACCGAGTTAGGTGGCGCCGCGGTGATAATGCCTCTCGCATTCGGGAGGCCATGGGTTCAATTCCGTAGCCGATTTTCCTGAACCTATGTTTTCTTTCGTGGGTTCTCCGGGCTACTAGACCGCGTCGCTGTGTTCGGAGGAACGCTCTCATCTCATCCCTTCCTCCTTGGGATCTGACATACAACAATCTCAGTTAAGATTCAGTGTGGAATCCCCTCCGCTTCTAATCCACTCCAATTCAAGCCATGGGTGAAAGTTTAGCCACATTAAATAGAATCTTTAAAAGAATGTATTTAATGAAATTTTTAACATATTAGTAAGAAGGTTACCAAACGAAGTAAGTGGGGTCTTGCAACCATAGCTTCCCAATTATCTTGCAATCGGAACCACGCTTACTGAGGATATTTTGTTGTTACAGACAAGTCACTATCAGTTTGCGCTACCCATATGATACATCCTACGCAAGTCCAGGGCGCCATGTAGACCTGGATTGTAAACGCTGGAATTTGTCATTTGAGCTTTTTGCTTGCTTCTGATTACGTAAAAAATAGGCATATTGATGTAATGTCTTGTGAATTTTGGATTAATACGAAATAGATGGAAAACAACCTTTTAAATATAGACGCTTTTAGAATAGTCATGAAAATTAAAGTAAAAAACTATCGTGTATTGTCCAGGAATGGGGATCTCATAGAACTTTTATATAACTCAATATTAAATAACTGCCCATTTAAAATATATTAAACGTTATTGCAAATTTTGTGTGTTGATTAAACCATCCATACCCTTGATTTATTTATACCTTCACTTTAAGGTTTATTTCTGTGATTTGGTGTAAATGTTATGTTAGCTTTAGTGGATTGGTGTCTCTAGGAAACGAAGTCTTTCCATTTGTAGCGAGTGATGTAGAGAAAAGTTCATATAGGAAGGTAAGAGAAACGTAAATATGTGTGTTTCTTAAGTCTCAGGATGGATGTACACTTGCTTAATGAAGATGCTGCTATATGAATCTACATGTTGAGATGTTTCTTTTAGCTTTAATTCCCACCAGAGGAAAAAGACCTGGGAAACATGCATGGAAGTCCTATTTTAACTGAAATCGAAACAATTTCCTTCCGCTGTTATTTATGTACTACTTCCACGAGCACTTATCCAGATTAACATCTTACACCGTAAAATGTCTGGGAGGTTAGTCTGGACGTGGACTTTGGTTACAACTGAATAGGTACTTCCAACGTGCTTTGCAGAAATACAGGGTGGCTATAAAGTTTCGATGTATATTATGAGAAAAAACTACTATTTGATTTGAGTTAATATGCTGAATGATAATTTAGTACGAAACAGTAGTAACACTTTTCTATCGCTCCACACCATCACCGTGTATTTCCACACGCAATGCTTGGTAATGATCACTTCTTGTTTACGTTGTCAACCGTAATTCGGGAGACATTGCTACGAAAAGCAAGGCAAATGTAAATTTTAACTGCAAAAAGAAGTATGATTATTATTAAAATAAATATCTAAAAATCTCAGTGAAGGTTCTCTGAACTTAATTTGGCAATTTCAAGTTTTCAAGGATATCTTTATATCTTCCCAAATATTTCAAAATTAACTATATCCATGATGGCTCACATGGAGTCAAATTTGCAATATTTTAATATTTTATTAAATTTGACGTTTTCGTGTTATACATTTATAGAACGCTCTGTGTCAAGTTGAGAGCAAATTATCGCAAACACAGGTTTAGATCTTAGAGCAGTTACATTCCCTAAAAGTAAAGAAGTATTTTGGATACCAAAATCAAAACTAGAATGTTTTGATGGGCATTGCATCCACAACGAACACTAAATTATATCAATTACATTAATGAATTATATTGTATTAATTTGAGTATTGGAACAACCAAAAATCATTTAGAAATTTTCGGATAATGCATATCTATTACTGGAAATTTTAAGAAGTTTTATGAAACTCCGGCTGATCAAACACATTTTGAGGAGGCGGTTTGGTTTGAAACTATATCAAAGAACTTCAGTGTGGTTCGATGAACCCTACAAACATCTCCATCTAGCACACATTCAACGGAACTTCGAAACAGACAATTCAAACGGGTGTAAAAGAGCGTTAATGGGCACATATGTTCGGTAAAACTAATTCACCACTATAAACTGTATGTTTAACCTCTAAATTCTCCGAAAGGGAAATGGCGATAACTATAGGTAACCAAAGCATTGATTCCGCGACAAGCATAGACGTCGCAATCATTACTTATCGTCATCATCATGGATTAGGAATTTCTCCTGTTCCAGCCCCAGGTTTCTCTCCATCTCATGGTCTTTCGGCGCTGCTTCTTCCAATCGACTGGTACTCATAACACAACTCAAGGAAGCGTTTTTTATCCATTCTTTGTACATGCTGTTTCCATTGGGTTCCATATTCCTCTATTTTTCCACTTTAGGAAGAATATTTAAATCATTTCTTACTTCAGATTTGTTTACTAATGATAATAAAGCAGCGGTTACGTCGTGTACAACAGTCCCTCACTATATCTATATCCAACGGGAGTGTTAGCGGATTATCACGTTTAATAGTTTCATTCTCTGCAGTCCTTATCCATGTGGATATATCAATAGGACTTATCCGTATCTCAAATGTAGCGTACATCCAAAATCTTCTCATCTTCGGGAAATCTTGAGGAATGCCAACTCTATCAACAACGTTACCCCAACAGTTATCACCCTGCCCATACTATGTTTACGAGATTGGAGAAACGTGTAAGGGAAATAGATTGTCTGTATCCTGACTTGTACCTTTCCAAGAGTTTGAGAACATAACTAGACGATGCACAAAATGTATTGCAGTTATCGGCAGACACTTTGAGTACCTTACATTGGGCATTAAAGCATAATAATTAAAGCCACGCATTCTGTGTAGGAGTATCAGTTATGCCGTGAGTGTGTTAGCCCAGACCGAGAGGCCAGAGGGTGACTAAGAGTTGTGCCTTTAATTATAACTTTACTTACTGCTTTGTAAGTAAAGAAATTATTTTGTTTTTCAGTTATTTTTTTATATTTGGTCATCCGTACTCCTGCTTCCACCTCCATATTTCAGAGAGTATAACACAGACACAAGGTGATTCTGCACGTGTGCTTGTTAACGAAATATAATCCTACCTAACATTGCGTTTTGTTACAAATGTTTATTTACATCCTGTATATCCTTTTGCAGAGGAAAATACACACAACACTATGCATCAAAAATCAAAACTAAAGTTCGAATTAAACATCCTATAAAAAGATAAGTATAAATAAATGTAAATGAATCAATAAAATGAAGCTATATTTTAGAAACTTCAAAAATGATCAACTATGAGATAATACGCCTTTTCCTGCCTACTTTTTTTTTCCTTTCTCGATTTATATGCCACCCTTAATGCAGACCGCACCGTAGCCGGGTGGTTAGACTATTAGCTTCTCACCAAAGTGGCCTGGGTTCGATCCCGGTCAACCGCATGTGGGATTCGTGATGGACGAAGCGGCGCTGGGGCGGGTTTCCTCCGGGTTCTACGGTTTCCCCCGCCATCTCATTCCACCGGTGCTCCATCTTCATTCCATGTATCACCATTGTCTCCGCCTGCGGTGCCGTAGTAGTAAAAGCGGGTGTTAAACACTACAAAAAAAAATCCTTAACGCAGAAATCATCAGCGAATTTGCCTTTGGAACAATTGTTCATCGACAGTGATGTTCTCTCATTTACAATTTGAGTAACTTTGAGGCTTCTTACGAAGAATTTTGTTTATGAAGGTTAAATTCAATCTCTCATAGTTCCAAAATGTAAGAAGAATGGAGAATAAAGAAAAATTCTCAACCTCCAGCCAAGAATCGAACGTGGGTTCTCTGAATTTGATTATAGAGGTAGTGTATTCTTACCTCTTTATACTAAACTGAGCAAAAAAATATTTTTGCCTACTCCAGATGTTATAGAGACCGATATTGAGTTTAGTTTCCACCCAGTAAGGATGTACTCCTTTCTTAATATTCAGTACATCTTCTAGAAACATATTTGATAAACGCGTTATAGAGCTCAAGAGTAAAGAGTAGGTTCACATATTTGAAATATCAAAATAAGACGATACTCACTTTCTCGACTAACGACAATATTTGAAAAAGGTTAGATTCCACTTCCGCGCCTGGAGTATGCAATAAATGATAACCTTGGCACATGAAGAGAGAGGCATTCAATTTCTGAAATAGTGATTCTCCGTAAATACTTTTTGCTTCATGCCGAAAGATCGCAATATCGAAACGATTCTTGGCACCATCTCAAATCAATTTTGAACTGAATACTTTTCTGTTCCTTAAACGAAAAACTAATCTTACAAATGCGTAGCATCAGGGGATATGATTTACAGCGTTCTTCAAGCAGAGGAATCGGTAGCATTTGCTCACAGTATGATTAAAATTCTCTGGCAGAAAGTAGTTGTGCTACCGGTTCGCTATATATTTAAATGGGGTGCATGATTTTGCGCAAGTTAATTTTACGCCAACTGCTATGGTTTTAAGGAAAAATAAAGTTAGGTTGGTAACAGATCTAGGAACATAAATTTACGCCACAGTGAACGCGCCCTCTGTCAACACACCTCTGTTTATTTTAGCAAGTGGACATTAACAGACATTCTTTGGTGCTGGTTGTATCAGCTTGACTATGGAAGTTGTTAGTGAGGGAACAAACCGAGGGAAGGACTTGCAGATGGTGGACGGCTTTAAATACACATATACCTATACTTATTCAGATGGACATACAAAATGGCGATGCACAACAAAGTTATAACAAACCAAGGAGTTATCATATTAAAAGAAGATAACCACCACTATCGGGTAAGTGAAAGATCCTTACTCCGACAAAAAGTTTGGGCTGCTTGTCAACGCAAAGCTGTTAAGGACATTTGTGAGAAATTAAACACAGTTATTTCCGAAGTACTCGTAATTAGTGAGAATGCATGTCATGCAGCTACTTTATTACAATTCTCGGACAAAAAACGACTACGAGAAACAGTTTATAATGTACGCCGAAAATGTCTTCCGCCCTTTCCAACATCCAAAGTAGAGGCTCATAAAAGTGTTAGTAAGCTACAATTAAAAACCTCAAAAGGTGCATTTTGAATTTGAGCGTTTTTATGATATATTTATCAACAGTTGAAGCTGCTTTTCTAATTAGAAAATGTAATTATGGTATCAATAAAGCTAAAGACAGATTACAATTTAAATGATATACACATAATCTTATTAAACTTAGGCCATTGTGTTTAGAAACGTATGAAAAATACAAGCTTTCTCGTGCATTACAATTCCGAGAGAAGTACCTAGAATTAAATAGGAAATACAAGAAAGAGCTTAAAAATGCTAAAATTAAACATAATTATTCTGAAAGCATATTACGTGCTGTCAATAAATCTAAAACTATGTGGTCAATTGTTAAACAAAATATCAATGTCAAGCCATGCCAAGATATGGAAAATCTAAATTGTGGTGAATTTAATAAAAATGTCCTAAATAAAATACACAAAGCTATGTGTAACACTCCACTAGCTAACAATGATGTGCTTCACTAATCCAACTTTGGATTGCCATTTTGAATTTTGGAATATTTCTGTTGAAGAAATTTACAAGGCCATGTTAGATCTTAATAACAGTAAAAGCATGGATGTGTACTATTTAAATTCTTATATTTTTAAATTAGCTGCCCCTTATATATCTAAAGCATTAGCACATTTATTTAATGGCCGTGGTCAAAATGCAATTTTTCCATGTTGCTTAAAGAGTTTAAGGAGTCCCTATCCATCAGAAAGGTGCCAAAGGTAACTAGGATAACTATAGGTCTGTGCCTATTATGCCAGTTATAGAAAAGGAGTTTGAAATTATTTTAAATAAGCACATTTTTATAAATTTTGAAAATAATTAGATTTTTGTTTGTAATTATCAGCATAGTTTTGGAGCTGGGCGACCCACAAAGAGTGCAATTTAAGCTTTTATGAGTATGTGTGTTGTTAGTACTGAGAAAATGGAAAAAAATTAATGGCAGATTTTATGCCATATCTAAAGCATTTGACAATATATCTCATTGTGTTTTATTCAATAAATTAAAGTTGTATGGATTCAATGATTCAGCTCTGAGTCTTGTAAACTCATACTTGAGTGATAGATTTCAATCTGTATTTTATAATGGTGCATTTTCACAATACGCGCCGATTGTAACTGGAGTACCGCAAGGTTCTATATTAGGACCGGTGTTGTTTATTGTTTACATGAATAATATGCCTGCAGCTATTGATATCAGTACGTCATGTTTTCTTTATGCTGATAATGTAGTTATAAATATAATTGGAGAAAGTCCATATCTTAATAATTTTAAGATGGTTGCAACTGACAGTATAATTAATGACTGGCGATGGACGAACTCTTTATCCTTGAATTTAGACAAAACTGAGGATCATACTATTAGCCCAAGCACGAATTACAAAGCTGAGAATGTAAAATTCTTGAGAATTTATATTGACTCAAACATGAAATGGAAATCACATATATAATACGTTTGCAAAGTAATATTCATTGGATAATTAAAAATAGATCAATGTTATTGCAAATTGTAACTAGTTTACCTTTAAACCTGTATTAATATTAAATAGTATTAAACAAGTGAATCATTAATTATTTCGCAGGTTACTCTAAACAAATACTACTCGAAGTTTCCATAATTGGGATAATTTTTCTCGCCCTTCGCGCTCTCAAAATTGTCTTCATATGTAACCGTATCATGGCATTACCGCAGGTAATTCATCAAGTCTTTATTAAAGCTCCCTCTGTCTCACACGTCGATTAGCAAATGGAAAAGAAAGAAATATTTCAATCTTATATTTCTAAACAGAAATCTGAAAGTATTAGTGATGATTGTACTTTATACTAAATCGATTTTTAATCATCTCCTTCTTCTTGTTCTTCATCTGATTACCCTCCCGCATGGAGAACTTACACCCCCTAGGACTTGCAAGCCTATGCCTAACTTTAGAGGCCATGTGATTTTGCTGATTGAGGTTAGAATCGCAATGTCAACTGAAGAAGAACCTAAGTTTAGAGGTCTGTTGGGGAGCAGACAGAGTGAAGGCCTGGAAGCGGGTGGTCAGCCCAGCACCGGGTATGAGACTGAGGAAGAGAATAGTATGAAATGCAAGCGAAATGGATGGTTGGAAAGGTGATGATAGAGTGGTTGGTGGAATGGGTGGCGGGGGAAACCGGAGAATCCGCCCAGACGCCGCACTGTCCACGATAAATACCACATGCAGGTCCCTGTGACCGAAGCCTTGTGACCTAGGTGATAGGCGAAAGGCCCAGCCACTTGGCCACGTCGATTCGTTAATCATTTGTTCAAAAAATTTATAATTATTGATAGTTTCACCTAAATTGGACTGATGTGCCTTTTATTAAGATAAAAAAAAGACATTACTAGTACAAGACCATACTATGCAAGCCTAGGTCCCTCGCAACAACTTCCTCAGTTTGTGCTTGTGGTAAGGAGCTTAACTGATTTATTTGCTTATTTCGGAGCGATATGTTGCATATGGTTTATGTCTCCAGGTTGCCAACAAATGTCACCAGTTAGCTACATTAGAAGTTGACAAATAGCAACAATGAGAAAATTCACCACAGTTTATTACACTCATCGCTAGCGAAATGAACTTCAGCAAAATGCATTAGTGCACTGTATTGTCTCCATAGTAGAATAGCCCCATCAAATACAATGTAGCTGTAACCCTAATTTGTCACTTCACGTGACAGATTCCCATGTATTAAGCGGTGTGTTTGTGACCTCACGTGACCAAGTTTCGACAAGTGTGTGCTCCATATAAGTGATGTACGCTAATATATCCGAAACTGACCAATATTCCAGGCAAAGACAATTATTTTTTCCTCACCCACACATTAAACAAAGCTTTGAAAAAGCTGATTTTACTGGGGTAGTAAATGCTTAAACGCAAGGGAAAATACGCAACTTAAACTTGCGGCTCTATCCTTTGTTTCCTATGTGATCGGAGCTATACAAATTTTTGTCGTATACGAAACTGTTTTCCTTAAAAAGTTATACTTTTGAAATATCCTACTTAACAAACATATGAAAGACGTATGTCTTAAGTACGTAATATTTTTAAAAAAAAAAAAATGATTATTTTCATTTATTCTTTCTTTGCCACCTACAGCCAAAAATCCACTATCGAAATTTCACCAGAAATACAGGTTTTGAGACTTACTGAATACAAAAAAGGGGGTTCAGAAAAAAGTTTCGTGCGTGTGGTTGTATTCTTTTGTCTCTGTGTGTGTATATGTGTGTATGCGTGTGTGCGTGTATGCGCGTGTGTGTGTTTGTGTATGTGTGTGTCTGTGTGTGAACAGCATAAGTCTAACTATATAGTCAAATAACTGATACTTAGATTATGGATATTCCAATAGAAGATTTTCAGGAAGGTCCCCTCAATACCAACTACCCTTTATGTGGAAAACGTTTTGAAAATGCCGGTTTTCTCAAAAATCTTTCTAAAGATTTCGACTAAAATGTCAAAGTTTAAGATATTTCCATGGCAAATGTACTCGTATACATCTCCAATCTTCTTAGTCTTGGAAGTTCTCTTCATTCTGTATAACTTTCGCGAAACTGACTATAGGAGAATACAATTTTTAGGGTTTACTATTTCTGAAGCATCTATGTTATTGGTTTCAGCGTTAAAATAACTACTTTTTTCCAACTGGAAATCGTTATTTTTGTTCTCTTTCTTTTTGTTCCCTTATATTTTTTTCTTTTGCCTGTGCAAAGCAGGGAATTTTAAAGTCATCATATAGCAACCAGGTCTTAAAGATATCCTATAGTTTACGTCTACTGCGTTCTCTATTTTCAATTAAAATTACATATGTAATAAAAGGTCTATGGATATTTTTCTTCGACCAACATGATAGAAGAATAGGTGTTTGTTAAGAACTGCTTGCTGAAGAATGGGTAGAGGAAGCCATGTAAATGTAGCACATCAGAATTCTTGTTATTATTTTGCTCCTGTTGTACGCTTATTTGGGGAAAGCTACTAAAATGTCATGTAGCATATTTTCTAATTCAGACCTGAGCTATACTTTATACCAACATCATTCTTGCGCGAAAGTTAAAGAATAATAACTAACCAGCTACACACAGACAAACGCCTTTCTTGACTGTTTTCTACATATTCCATTTTGGGCTCAGGTATCATAAAAGCTGTATTTCTGGTGGAACCTCGACATCAAATTGCAAACTTTTCACTAAATCCTATAGATACAATCTGTTCTCAGCTCATGGTCCCTGGTAGAAATTCAACGAGTCAGTACTCGAATAAATAATTCTAGGTGTACAGCGACATCTGAAGCTGGACTTGCGCTTCTGGTTACACGTAATATAAACGCAATCAGAAGCATAAGTTCAGCTACCTAGAATTATTTTTTGATGTATTGACTCGTTATACCTATTTCTTCCAGGGACCATGAGCTGATAAAGAAACTGTAGATAACATATGACAAACAACTATAGTAATACGAAATGAGAAATTTGTTATATTAATCATCTCATCCCAATAAGATCATTCGTAGATTCTCTTCCTGCTTCTCAATCACATGCACCTAGTGGATATAGACATATCCTGGCTCAATATAAGTCCAGGACAATTCATCCTTTGCGATGCGATTATCCCATGAAAACTATTGGTCACCTGTTGCAAGGTGATGCCGGAACCAGTGATTAGATAAATTAATAGTTTTTAATTAAATTATAGAGAGAGACAGTTAAATGGATTGAATGGGATTTAGAAGTTTAATATCTTGACCTATTTCACGACTCCAATTCCAAAAATTAAACCAGCTCTACTGTCCTCGCATTTACGTAGATATCTGGGAAAAAGTCTATTGTTTCCAATAACTGGAATCATCATTGAAATCATTGTCATCGTCATTGTCATCATCATCATCGTCATCATCATTAGCCCTCAAGATAGGCCAGGTAGAGCTGGGATCTTGCCAGTGTCTCCGCGGTCTTTCAACTTCTCTCCTAGCAACTGCTCAAAAGAGAAGTACCCGGATGGACCCAACTGGAATAAAATTGTTAATTTTGAAGTACCAATACTTGATTCACTTCTTCAGCTATTAAAACCGGCTACTGAAGAGAGAAGTAGTGCCATGGGTGTCCCAGAGAGATCACCAGTTCCAATGCCTAGTGACCAGTGACCTCTAGCCACCAGAGGGAGAAATCGCCACTTCCGCTGCCACGATTAGCAAGATGATTTGCAGTCAACCAGTAGAAGATGAAGGCAAAGGGGCCTTCGAAAACGCTCGTACAACTCTACCAGCAAAAAATTATTAAGAAGCCTACATGTAGTAAACTCTGTGAAATGAACATTATTTCCGCCCGCAACAAGAAAAAAAAATCTGATCAAGAAGTGGTCAGTTATCAGCTGCCATTAAATTTTGCGTCTGCCGCAGTAATACATACCTTATTTTTTACCTGTTAAACATACAGTTATCACTGAAGGTCTTGAGCAATAGGCGCTCTCTGAGAGCCTGTTGCCCACCCCTGATTTACAACATAGATATTAGAAGGGATTTTTAAATGTTGAATGGTGGCTCAGTTAGTAAAGTGATGAATTTAGAATTTGGAAAAAATTGTTATACCTTCCAAAGGAAATAGTTAAAAGCTTCTATATTGATGTAAAAAGATATATGGTAACTAAGTTCATACAAGTTCATGCAAGTAACTGACTATCGAATATATCTTGAGCAAAAGAACTATATCAAACTAGGTAAAGAATTTGGAAAGCAGGAGGTGAATAGTATAAAATTTGCGAGGCTTACCATAATTTCAAATTCTATTTTACTTTACGGTGAGAAACAGGAAATGTACCTCCACACGCCCAACTCTGGTAAAAGAGAACGTGGTAGCGGAGTCTTTTCCCCCCTCGCCCCACCAGTAATTTATTCCCTGCTCCTCCCTGGAGACCGCGAGAGAGCGCTTGGTTGCACGCATATTGCGATGGGCAGTGCTATCAGTGCGACAAATAATTTATTCGGCTAGCGTACATTGCTGCACACCGTAAGGAAGACGCCAACTGTAATTGGAGGCGCCAAAGCTTCGGATAAATAATGTGAAAACCTATTTATTTATTTCCTTCCCTCTCTTTCTCCTTCTCAAATACGGCAAGAACTAAATTACATATGCTGTAGATAGTTTGAGACTTTGCACAAGTTTGTAAATAAACAACAGAGAGACCGAATTGCCATCACGTGCAAAGTTCTACTGTTGCATATATGCATACGAGGATAAGAACACTAACAAGAAAATTGCACATTTGAATTAACTTGACGAATTGTGGAAACGGGACTCGGGTACTCATTGTTCCTATTCAGTGCAAGACCAAGTAGGTAATCCACGTATAATGCTGTGGAACAGCATATTTTGAAGATACAGTAAAACCTCGTTTATCTGGACTAACTGGTACCAAAGACAATCCGGATAACCCGGGTTATATAGGTAATAATAAGCAAAACAAAATTCTTAAATTACAAAATGATTATCCGCGCTTTTGGGCCGCGGTTTAGTGGAAAATCTCCTTCCAGGCGTTTCGTTCGAAGCTGCGTCGAGCTTCCTCAGTGGTGTGACCGTATATAAAAAATGAACACAATGTTCCATTTCCCGAAAGTGCTGTTTTCCGAAACTAACACAAATAACATAGAATATCTCCGAAATGGTTCACTCTACAAAAACATTTATTCAGACGTAAATTGTGTGTTTTAGTGGATCTACATTTTCTGTGCAGTAAGATTTTGTCTATCTCTTACGGTTTACTAGTTATTCCGAAGTCATCCAGAGTAAACAGGACTATGTAGGCTATAGCCAGAAAATTCAAAATATACATTTCATTTTTCATACAAATATCTTAAACATACGGCGTTTTAATCAAAATCGTTAAAGCCATTTCAAGAGGATAAAGATTTTCCATGTAAAGGGTAGCTTAGGGTGGGGCTATTTTCTTAAAATCTTCGTGTCGTATCCTTGAAATACATTAAACGTAAATACCAACTTTTGTTTTCAACCGACTTTTCGTTTTTTGAGTTATGCTGTCCACAGACTGACAGACAGACACACAAACGGACCTTTTTCTAAAAATGCTTTTGTTTTTGGATTCAGGGGGTCTTAAAAATATATTTACGGTGAAATCTCGACATAGAATTTTTGGGTGGAGTACAATACTTCCTTCTACTTACCAGTAGAGAAAGTAAAATTTCTCTTCAAGAAAAGCTCGTATATGAGCATGACTTTCAAAACCATATCAGGAGCTTTCGTGCCTCCTTCGAGATGCGAAATCTTTGGAATTCCAAGAAAAGTCTAAGGGATGAAAACGAAAAGGGATGAAGGGTCACCAGTTTTCAAAGGAAGCATTACCGTCATCGCCTTTTCAGAGGCTTATTCTCGAACAATGATAACCAGTGTCTACAATTAGCCGCGCTCAAGACTAGATGATTAATTATGTTTGCCAAGTCAGTCGGCAAGAAGACGAAGAAAGGAAAGGGCTCTTTCCCTTGCTGCCATAAATTCAAGTCAAGACACGGCTCCGGCCTTTCCCTGATACATCTAATTAAGACGAGAAGCGGGAAAGTTGTAGCAGGGAAAACGAAATGTGGGAGGAGCTACAAAAGAATTTTCCATCCAATCTTTCCCTATTAGTACTTACATAAAGATTTTAAAGCGTCTTGTCTTATCGTAGTAATAAAAGGATTTGTTGGCTTTGGCAACTCCCGCTTGGATCACTAGAGCACGTGATGTTATAATAGGTACTCTTGCTTATTTGTGCTTCATGCTGTTACAGCAATTTTTACTAGCCATTATACACCCTACATAGAAACACAGATATCAATATAACAGCAGAATCAAGTTAAGGACCTATTCTCTGCTATCCTTACACTTTCTTGCATCTAACATTCTTTATTTCTCGCCTATGCTTTGTGTTATTTTAAAAGTTTTGTGCAGGGATACACATTTCTGAATTCCTAAGCTAAATATTGCATTCTGATATTGGAAATCAAAATGGGGTAAAACAAAAGTCTGGAATTCAGGTTAATATTAGTTTCTCCACTCACTGTTCCATACCTATATAAAAGCTTATTCATTCTATCTGTTTCTTGTTAAATATAGAATGAGTTTTCAGTCAAAAAATTAAATTTTTGGATTGTGTTATACGAGTGAGTGAATGAGTGAGTAGGGTTTAAGGGCCCGTAGACAGATCATTAGGACTCGTGTCTTAAATGAAAGTATGAGGTTTTTCCTTCATTATGCTGTGTGCATTACCTCAATATGTATCTTAGGAGTAGCTTAATTACTAAAATATAGGAATGGCCGCACAAAATTCCGTTAAGTTAAGTAAATATTTCAGTGGTCTGAAAAGTACACTACACTAATGACTTAAGAGAAGGTTCCCTACGGGTATAATGGAGTTGTAGCACTGAAGCCACGTGGAGAAAATGTAAAAATTGCAAACTGGAATGTGTGGGCCATGACATTAATTCAGGGTGCACTTCGTTCCTTAAACCTCTTTTACATGGATCATTAAGCCTTTGTCTATGAACGTAAATGAACTGCCAAACGAGTGACAAAATTAAGCTAAGGCAGATCTGTTATTACACAGCTTGCACACATGAAATTAAATAGAAAAGAAAGTTGTGTTACAGTCCCAGTATTATCTCGGCCTATAGATTCTCAAGCTATTCTTATTTATCTACTTCATGTTAATCGATATAAATGTTTTCAGAAATATTATGTTGTGCAGGACGGTAAAATCATCGGTTTTCAAATAGAAATCCCTGTCCCGAAATGCACGGTTTGGACGATGTAGCGCATCGAAGTGTGAGATGGGTGTACGCTCACATTTCGTCAATAAACCCAATATCCAGCTGTCTACATCATAAACGGGCTTCTAACTGTCCCCCTATGTCATTGCAGAGGCCATATCGGCGGTGGTCAGCCTCATACACATGACCCAATAAGTGCGGTTGTCTTTGAAGATTTTCAATCGCTCCGCGGGCTCGAGCCATAAGGTCCTCCGCTGACGTTACAGGAGTGCCTATCACCCTATTCTTCATACTACTCCACAGAAAACGATCGAGAGGTGTCAGATCTGGCGATCGTGCTGAGCACGAACTGGTCCAGCCAATCGATGCGGATATGGGTCGTTGAGGTTTACATCAAGGCGTGCTGGAGTCCAGCAACTGTGTACCGGTACGTATTGCACTGCTATTTAAGCATTACTATACTGGAAACTACACAAATAACGTAATAAGATGCGCACCAAGAATTCTAAGGAGGAATTTAGCGCATGCGCAGGAAAGTTATTGTGCTCAGATCGTTCATCCCGGTAAACAGGAAACTAAAGGGTTGCATACCTTCCCTATTAAGATACTAAAATTAATGTTAATAATTGTCATAAGTGTTCGTTCTCTAACTCCGACGCTCTATGGCTCCCAAACCATGCATTTCGCACAGTGGTTTTTGGAAAACCAGTATAAACAAAAGAGTCTTGAGTAATATTGCAACAATGTCTTAATATGTACATAACTCTTTGAATTAAAATGACATTTAGGGTTAGCACACTGCTGGAAAGGCTATCACAAAGATGAACTTTAGCGGGGCACTTTATATTACTTTGTTGGCAGTTATTGCTCTTAAAAGATGGCGAGGTTATTACATTTCCCGTCGGAGGATTACTTTACGATCCATAACACCCTTTGTTATATCATTCCGGCAAATAAATTATTTCCAAGGAAGTTATATAGATTTGCTATAATTAGCCTGAGGACTGGCACAATACACACATTATAAATAATCTTAGAACACTTGCTTTCTAATATAAACGCTTCTTCTTCATATTTGAAAAATCAGACCTATATATTTCATATCTTTGCAGTCTTATGACATGGACGATTATTGCTTTTATTTTATTTTATTATTTTTTATTTTATTATTTGTTTTATTTTATTATGCACTTCGTGCATTCAGCCGTTGATCGCATATAACTCGTTTCATTGGTAGCTATTCTATCTTCACCTTTCTTTCTCATGGTCCATGCCTCACTAGCATAACATAAAACCGATCTAGCCAGCGTCTTGTAGAGTTACCGTTTATGGTAGCCACAAAACTGAAACCGAAATTATGTCAATATAAGTAATTATATAATAGAAAGTATTAAAAGGAGATTGTAATCAATAGTTAAGGGGAGAACATTGTTAATAAAGCTGAACATATTAAAGTCTCAAGAATGGAAGCCTAGGCGGAGTAGATTACAACTGTTTGGCGAGCAAAGGTTGTAGAGTTCAGCGGGTTGATTCTTATCTTGCCATGACGTGCTCAAAAGTTGACCAATGAAAATAGCTTACTTCGCGTCACCCACGCGATCACGTGCAAGGCAACTCATATTCCTCTGTAATCGCGCAGCCAGTATACATGCAATTTTGTGTCATCTCCCGTACGTAAGCTGGCGCGTATACATTTTTCGGCGGTCGCTAAAGGGTGACAAAGTTCAAGTGTTATAGCATTACAGTTGAAGTTAGAAAGTTATATTCTATTTAGATATCGTCGGCAGTTCTCTACAAATCTTGAAATTTGTGAATAAAGTCAAATGTTGGTTAATTCTTCGTTTGGTTCCATTCCTGTCACAACTCACGCACACCTTGCTGATTAGGACCTCTTGCTAGAGCTAGTTAGATACTGGGACACCAAACACAGGGTAGGAGATATCCTGACAAGATCTTCTAGATCTTAAAGGCGACGTCTTCGACCTGCAGTGGGAGAGGATTGTGCGTCAAAACTTAAAAGCGGCTGATAGTTTGCTTTTACTATTATTTTTCCTGTTGTACAAATAAATTTTGTGGGCGCAAATTATATTCATATCACAGGCTGTATAGCTTGATTTCACACCGCGTATAACTACACAATACTGCGAGGCTAGGCAAAGCTATGATTGGATTTTGTGTGATGTTATAACATTCGACTATTTGCAGTATACAGAAATCAGAAGATATGATCCATTCCTGAAAAATTCCACGAATTAGCGATAAAGCCGATGTTAGTCTAGGACGATTAAATCGGCCGCCTTTAAGTTTTACGGCTACCATAATCTTTTTCTACAATATGATTTCCCATTATACCTTACCTCTGTTGTCCCTATAAACCTCTCTACCGACCTTTCCCTACAATAACACACGAAGTTCTATACCAATATTTTACTTTAAATGTATGTTCTCAGGCCTCTGAACCCAAAAATGATGCTTTAGAACAAGTTTCGCGAGTGTGTGTATGGCTTGAAAGCATCATTAAAAAATCTGATGTGTTGCACTCACATGACTTTCTCTACTCCTGTGCTAACTATTCTTACAAACTCTTATTTCTCTATCTTCTTTATGTTAGTTGAGATAAGCATTAGCAGAAATAATCTTCCTGCTAATTTTCTTGTAGGTGCAAGGTGAATATGAGAGTACAGTAGACTTTGAATGATAATCAAATCTTTTAAAGCTGCTCGCTAAATGAAGACGTCGAATTTCCTTTCTCACTGCACTTCCAAGAGACCAAAAAAGTAAATAACGACCTTCATTAGAAGAAAGATTTAGGCATTTTAAAAGCCACACAAGTAGAAAGAAAAAAAAATCTACACTTTTTGTCTAGTAAGATTTGTCTAGGATCTATGACGGTTCATCATTTATTCAAAAGTCACCCAGATTAAACAGGGCTATATAGGTCATAACCAGAGAATTCAAAATATACATTTCATTTGGCATAAAATATAGTAAAGATATAGCATATTATTCGACCGCCTCCGTAGCGCAGTTGGTAGCGCGCTTGCCTCTGGCGCGGAGGACCCGGGTTCGATCCCCGGTACCAGCATGGGGATTTTATCCCCTCTGGGAGGTCTGGCACGGGGGACCAATTGAGGAGCTACTTGATGGAGAAGTAGCGGCCCCAGGTCTAGAAGACCGCATAACCGGCCGGGAGGGCTCGGGGCGCTGACCACGTCCCACCCTCCAATACTGCACCTCACCAATGACGCCTGCAGTGGGCAGAGGTGGGGGACGCAGCGGCTGGGCGGTAGGCCTTGGCCCCTTGTGGGCTCTCGCGCCGGGGTTATAGCATATTATTCAAAAGATTAGACCAATTTTTGAGAAAATTACCATGTAAAAGGTAATTCAGGGTGGAGAAATTTTCTTCAAAATCTTTGTCTGGCATCCTTGAAATATATTAAACTTAAATAAGAACTTTGGTTTTTAACCGACTTTTCGTTTTTTAGTTATGCTGTTCACAGACACGCCCACACAGCGACACACCCAAACATACAGACCTTTTTCTAAAATGCTGTTTTTGGACTCAGAGGGCGTCAAAATATATATTTCCGGTGAAATTCCGGCATCAAAATTTTGAGTCGAATACAATATGTTCTTCCCCTGCCTATTATACGTGGTAGAAAAAGTAGATAATGGAAGCACGATAAAAAGCACGATTTCGGTACTCTCGAAAGATACTACTTGGCGGTTATATTCACCTCAAACCACTCTTTACATGGAAGAATTTCCGTTATTTTTATTTTCTCAAAAATGGCTGTAACCATTTTTATTAAAATGCCATAAAGTGAAGGTATTTGCAGGACAAACTAAATGTATATCTTGAGCTTTTTGGAAATAGTATATGAAGCTCTCGTCATTCTCAGGGGGTTTTGTATAATTGGTAAAATGTAAGAGTTGCACAATATCTTACTAGATCTCATTAAAGGGGACAATAAGCTTTTGTGGCAATAGCTGTTTCGGAGATATTCCTTATTGTTGGTTTGAATTAACAAATGCTTGTTTTTTGTCGTGATCATGCAAATTGAATGGAACTTCAAAGCCATCACAGAGCGACTCATTTTAAAAAGATTTGACTATCGTTTCTACCTATAAGGAAGTATGTGTTAAATCGATTTCTGCAAATCCTTATCTTTCAGAATAGTGAGCTTTTGTGAGAGTAGTTTGTTGAAAAATGGCTAGAGAAAGTAATGTGGATATAATATATAAGGCTTTTCTTTATCCAAGCGATGGAAATAGTTATTTAGCACAATTTTACTGCACATTCAAGCTGAAATAATTCCACAATTACTAATTTCGCATTCAAATCTTCACATATAATTTTCAAATAAAAATTCAGACCTGCAGACAAGTGCCTACTCCATTAATGTTCACCGGTAGAAGGAACAAAAGCAATACCATTAGTTACAGATGCAACAAGAAGAAGCGAGAATGTCGTGTTAGCTAAATAACTGTGTTTAACCTCAGACCCCGAACAAAAGCAAGTAGTTAAAGGAACACATTGCTCAGGCGGTCAGTGGGAGCAATCGAGTTAGGAGGTGGTGTGTGGAAACTTGCCAAGAAGCATCTACTCCTCCCCCGGCAGAAAGAAGGAAGTCAGTTTACATTGGTGGAAGTCTCCCTTCCCTAATACGATCTTTCCAAGTCATCAGCCCAACACCCTTTCCGTGCTCCCATTCACACTAATTATATTTGCAAATGGTGAATTGTAAATAAGGTTACCCCGAGTTTCCCTACTGCCAGCATCGTGAAATGCAACGGCCTCCCTTCTCCACAAGACATTTTAATCTTACACCTCACACCGCCCCCTTTTTTGTGATGAGTTAACGTGAAAATCATGGGGGAAATCTAGCTGTGAACGCGAAATCGAAAGCCAGCATTCGATGACAAGGAGAGGGCCATAGGATTACGTACGATAAATGGTTAGAATTTGTTACTTTATCTTTATTTTATTCTCAACACCTCAATCTGATTTCATTATTTCTTAAAACTCCATAGCAACTGTTTGCTGTTTTACATGTCAGTGTCTGTTTATTTTGTTTGTATAACCCACCCATAGTGGTAGTTTATGCCATTTATGCCACCGCCACCTCTATCTACTTCGACATCTACACTTATTGGTGCTTTGGCTTGAGAAATGACAGTTGATGTCATTGCCTGCTGAAATGCTTGGTTTCGTTTGTTTTTAACTTTTAAAGTCACTGACATTCACGCTCCCAGATTCTATGTGGTTAAGGAATGATAACGGGTAAAGACAAATTCCCGTCTCAGCCAATAACCTAACCTGGTCCTCTAGGTTGAGAAGCCAGAGCTTTGAACATTTAGCTCAGAAGCAGTCTTTATCTTTTTCACCTGTTACATCGCTGAGCTTTTATTGTTATGCTATATATCTCTAAGGGAAATATGAGAGAACTGCAATTGTTTTATAGCATTTTACTTTCGTAAGTACATACTATTAATAAAACTGTTATTGCGCATTCATTAAGTTTGCACCTTAATATCTGAATAAAAATCTTAGTTGTTTCGAAAGCCTTCATTTTCTTCTCCAATATATTTTTACTTTCTCTACTGCGTAAAGTAGAATGAAATATTGTACTCCACTCAAAAGTTCCACGTTGAGATTTCACCGGAAATATATATTTTGAGGCTCCCAGAATTAAAAAAAAAAATTAGAAAAAGGTCCCTGTGTGTGTGTTTGTGTGTCTGTAAGTCTGTGGACAGCATGATTCAAAAACGAAAAGTCGGTTAACAACCAAAGCTATTATTTAAGTTTAATGTCCTTCAAGGATGCGATACGAAGATTTTGTAAAAAATTCCTCCACCCTTTACAAGTAAACGGTTTTGAAAGTTTTTTCTTGAAAACGGCTCTAATGATTTTTATTAAAATGCCATGTGTTTGAGATATTTTTATGGCAAATGAAATTGTGTCATGAATTTTCTGTCTATAGCCCATGTAGTCCTATTTACTCTGGCTGACTTTTGCATAACTGGTAAACCGTAAGAGACCAAATCTTACTATATAGAAAATGTATCATCATCATGATCATCTACATCATCATCATCATCATCATAATTATCATCGACCTTCAAGATAGGTCAGATACATGTTTCGACTCAGAAGGTATCTTCCCAGCGTCTCCTTGGTCTTCCAACTTTTCTTCTACCAACCAGTTTGTACTGTAAGGCCTGTTTGGTAAGTCTTTGTTCTGGCATTCGGAAGATATGTTCTGCCCACTTCATTTTGTGCTCCCTGATTTTGTCGTTTAAATTAAATATGTTTGCTGCTCTTTTTCTCTACAAAAAATGTAAATCTTGCTAAGACACACAATTTATGTCTATTTTTTTCTTTTCTTTTTTTTTTTTTTTTTCAGAGTGAACCATTTCAGAGATATGCCTTGTTATTTGTGTGAGTTCTGGAAAACTTATACTTCTGTCAAATGCAACATCATTATTCATTTTTTGTATGCTAACCGTGCAAACAAAACGGGATTTAGAAGCTTTGAAATATTTGATTATCGCTAAAAGTCTGCTACATTCCCATATTATCCTTGTACCTACAAGAATAAGCGATACACTTATTACAATTTTTATAAACAATAAGATAATTTCTGAAAGTTTTATCTCAACTAACAAGAAGAAGATATAGGAGTAAAAATTTGTAAGTGCAATGCATCAGATCTTTTATCTATATCACCTACTTTAAACCTCCCGATGTGTACTGCTATACAGTGACGATAATACTGCAGACAAAATGCAGGCAGACTGGCAAAGCTGAATGCAATTTGAACAAAAAGTGGCAAGGGACCCAGTAAATCTCAAACGTGTGTCAGTTATCTCAAACCTTAAGGGCTATTTGCAATGCAGGAGTCAGACTACTTGCAGACATACATAAACTGCAAAGCAGAATGGGACTTGAACAAAAAGTGGTAGGGGATCGATTGACACATTTTCGGTTCGGACTTTATCCCCTAGCTAAGTTGATGCGATACCCAAACGTGAATTAAAGATTCTCATTTGATTTGCAGAAAAAATGAATAACGATCTTTCATTTGACGAAAGTTTAAGTATTTCAAAACTCACACAATCTTTACCAGTTATGCAAAAGTCGTCAAGAGTAAACAGGAATATGTGGGTCAGAAAATTCGAAATATATATTTTATTTGCCATAACAATATCTTAAACATGTAGTATTTTAGTCAAAATTGTTCGAGAAAATCGAAATTTTCAATATAGATGGTAGTTTAGGGTGGAGAAACTTTCTTCAAAATCTTTGCGTCGCATCCTTGAAAAAATTAAACTTAAATACCAAATTTAGTTTTTAACTGATTTTTCGCTTTTGAGTTACGCTGTTCACACACACACACACACACACACACACACACACACACACACACACACACACACACACACACACACACACACACACACACACACACACACACACACACACACACACACACACCTTTATCCAAAACTGCTTTATATTTTTGGTTGAATACAATACTTCCTCTACTTTCTGTCTGTAGTAGAGAAACTACGGTGTGTCTGATAGTATTTTAATAACAAAAAAGAATTGTACCTTCAACTGACTGTTAAGGCTTCATTGTTTACATTCATTCAAAAAGCTTCCCTGACGCTCAATGTATTTTAAATACATGTAAAACCGAGTTGGAGAAAGAAGCAATTTCTGAAAAACGTCGGCTTATGCCATTGATTCCTCGTCTGCATCAGGTGCTCTTTTGAGGAACGAGGCGCTTTTGAAATGCGCGTAAATCCCATTCACATTAGCAGGCTCCTAATAAACAAATCGTGTTTTAAGAACAAAAGGGAGAAAATATCGCTTCGATGAACACACATGTGCAGCTATCTGATTGTAATTACAACGTGTACTCGGTCCAGACACTGTTTTGTCGGGCTATTGCAAAATTTAATTAAGCTACCCGTGAAAGTGATGTTGAGAGCAAGAGAGCGTGAAGCTTTACAAGGTAGGTCCACATAAAGGTATTTCAGCATTTACCAAAAAATACTGCTAGGCGTATTTCACGGTGTGAATGAAATCTCCACCACAATGCGATACAGCTTCCAACATTTATTTGGCTGAATAATTACTGACAATTATATCTGCTTATAACAAAGCTGTAAAGCAAAGCTTTTTTGCTAAAGTTTGATAAATGATCATTATTACACTGCTGTACGTGTTGCACTCAGGTGAATTTCTCTACTCACTCATGTACACTATATGAATTTAGCCCTTGGGTGCATTAAGGGGGCCTTTCAGACCCGAAAGCGAATTGGCATTATATAATTGGACCCTATTTTATGTAACATATCTAGGATTTAAAAAAAAAACATGATAAAACTGTATTTAATATGGCAAATACTGTATGAAAACAGTGTTTTCTTAATGCTATGCACATATTATTATGCAACAACAATAATAGACTTCGTGCCCATTGTTGAAGTTGGCCTCTGAAATGAAAGGTGTTGATCTCATGGCTGATGTAATCAAGTTGTATTTTTTCTTTCTTCTCTCTTTCTCTGAAAGAATAACTCTTTAGACTTTCTGTCCAAGCAATCAACGTTCATTTCTTACAGTAATACTTCTCAAAAAAAGACAACATACTTATACTGCAAATGTAGATGAGCCAATGATCGACGAATTTGAATCTAGTATTCCTGCCTATGTCGGACAGCTGAGAATCTGAGGCAAGTAGTGATGAATCTTGGGATGTAAATGGTGAACAGTGACTTGCTAATTCAAATTATGTGTAAAATTCAAATAATGTCAATTTTTATGGGGTAAAGTAATGGTTGTTGCAGTTATAAATGTTTTATGTTTATTCACAAATTAACATCCTGAATATCACAATGCAAAAGCATATAAAAAGAGGATGTTTTTGAAAGAGTTGGCCCTAGAACTTATTCGTCTAGATATGGAGTCCAGAACGAAAACACCTTACCTTTTTGCAGCTTGATTTTCCCTGTTTTAACTCAGTTTATGTTTTAATTTTGTCTATCTCATATAGCTTATCACTAACACAAGCTATCCGGAAGGGGGTTTCTGAGGCTATTTCCAAACAATTCGTGATTTACATTTCATTTGTAATGAACAAATCTCAAGCAAAATTGTTGAGCGACATTTTAGGAAATGAAAATTTTCTAACAACTTTCTATGTAAAGGATAGTTTGAGGTTGGGGAACTATTCTTGAAAATCTTCTGTTACATTTTAGTAAGATGGGGAACTCAAATGCCAAATTTAGTGTTTAACTGACTTCTCGTTCTTGAGTAAGTTCACAGCCCCACTCACTCACTCACCTATTATACGTGGTGCAGAAAATAAAATATATTTTGCTACTCTATAAGTCAATAGTGACTGAATCCACTGAAAATAAATTTTGAGCGTGTTATAACTGCAGACAGTCAAAATATAGAGAACGTCTGTCAAAATATGAATGTAGTAGGACAAAAATTGAAAAAAAAAAAAAAAAAATATGAAATGTACATTTTAAAACCAAAAACTCCTTAACGTTTTGGGTCTGCAACATGATTTAGTTTATAGGTTAGCAATAGCGCTTGTAGATTTTTGCCCACGTTAAAAATAAAATATGAAAAATATACAACAAATTGTTACTTGGAGTTTGTAATTTAGAAAAAATTAAATTCATTACTGGTTTCTTTCTCCTTGCTTAATTAGTAATTAAAATGCCACTAAAGGCACCAGTTCTTTAAGAACCTTTAAGATTAAAAGGTGTTTAGTTTCGTACCGACGAAATACTTTCTTAGCGTTAAATATAACAAATACCAAGATAAGTAAAGCTTATAGTCTGAAGATATTTGTTATATTTAAGAAAAGTGTTGCTTCACTGTTAAACTCTTCAGCGATTGTTACTGACAGATGTGTATTGCTTGCGCGTGTTGACATTTACAGGAAACCAACTCACGCCTAATAAGTAGATCTATCTTTTAACCTGTAACTTATCTCTTAAGACCCCGCGGCTGAACAGGCGTTTCCGGGCCAAGGTCCGCCACCTTTGCTCACTAAGGGCGTTCTGAGTGAGGTGCAGCACTTGAGGGTGGGATTTTGTCACCACTCCAGTACATTCCGACCGGTATATGCAGTCTTCGCAGCCTTGGACCCCCCAATACCACACCCCATTCATGACGCCTGTAGTAGGCAGAGGTGTGAAGTTTATATGCTGGACTTGTGAATTTTATGGTTTTAAGTTGTATAATACAAGATATACGTACGCAGCATTTAATTCACTATTGCACCTGAAAAACAGCCTACATATGTCATATATTAACTTTAAATAACAGCTTAAATTGCTTATATAGCTTTATCGTTACAGCTATATTGCAAAGTGGGTGGCAGAAGATTCTTTACAGAAGCTAAATTAACTAGAGTTCTTGGTCAACACAACATAATTTAATTTCACTTCTAGTTTAAGATATAGTCATGAGCAGCGGTAGAAGGAAAGCTTCTATTTCGCAAAGCAATTAGTTAAAAAGGTAACCAAATATTTGGTCCGTTGGGACAACTCTGTCTTACGTATATAGTTTGTAGAGAAGGTTTAACATTCCATTTAATTATTCTATGCCGAGATTTTGCTAGAAACACTGTTGAAGTCCCTAAATTAAAAACAAATATAAGAAAATCCACCCAGCCGAAACTACACTTTACATGATGTCATTAATAATATTTTCAAAAATGTTGATTTTCTCAAAAATGGCTGTAACAATTTTAATTAATAAAGCATAGGGTTTAACATATTTTCACGACAAATTAAATATATGCCTTGCATACATTTTCTGAGAAAATGCCTATGAATTCCTCTTCATTTTGGATGACTTTTGTGTAACTGGTAATCAATAGGAAATGGATAAAATCTTACTTTAAAACATTAGATGCGTCAAATCACACGATTTATATCAAATATGTTTGCTTGTGGAGATAACCACTTTACAGATATTTTTATTGAACTTTTGCTTTTCTCAGATAGGAGGTGGGTGTTCATTTTCTTCATACCCTGGCCACACAAAGCGAATGGAATATCAAAGTCATCATATAACGACTAAGTCTTACAAGATATAAGCCTGTATTTTTCTACTCACATTGTACATATAAGGAAATGTGTAAGAAAACTATTTCTATGCACGTGTATTTCAATTAATATGAAGTAGACAGAATAATTTGTAGAGTTCACGTTATTACGATTTCAGATTATCTGTTGTCAGTGCTGAACATATGTGGATGCGCTAAATATTTATCTATGCATTTTCTGTTATGGTTTGTGGTTAATGTCCGAATCGATTTGGGCAACAGAGTACATCCAATTGTGAAGGTGTCATGAGAAACCATGTTAGCTTAAATTGATATTTTTAACTCACATTAAAGATATCAATTCCAAATCACTGTGGCGTTTAATGTTTGTGAATGTGCTGTCTATTCGTTGTCAATAAAGCTACTGATTCCTGTGAAATCATTAGAATAGGCTGGTGGTAGGCTTGCCGAATACCTGTCCCCACATGATCCGAGGCTCTATCTAATATTGCTTTCTCCATCTTTTGAAATGATAGGCAGTTATGACAACACGGAGTTAAAGTGCTTTAAGAACGCATTACTCGACACAGCTCAGATTATGAAATGTATGGTCTTCTGCGACCCATGTCGGAAAATGATCAGACATCACTTAATTGGATTTCTACTCATACTAGAGATTAATTAGCTGTTTCTGTGGCCAAATAATCGGCTTATGCTCCTACAGGTAATGCTAACTTTGAAGTCCCACGTTCAGACCTACTCATGTATATTAATAAAATCAATCGAAACTTCACTGGACATTCCTAACATATGGTAAACTCCATAATGCATGAAATAACTGTGCAACTCCCTTTGAAGATTCAACCCTCATCAACGATCAAGTTATCATTGCAGCTCTGTTTTGGCCATCCATTAGCGTGGATATTCTGATTGGGAGCCGAGAACGGTGTAAAGAACAAGAACCAAGAGCCAAAACAGGTCGCTCGGGTTTACCCGGGTGGGATGTATGCCCAGGTACCTATCCGTTTAGTACGGATTTACCCGTGAGGTATATTAGGTGACGTCTTTTCACAAGCTTTTTGTCAATGTCAGCTAATGGTGATGACTGGTAACACTCTTGCTATCGACTTGGGATGTGAGTGCGATTAGAATGTCTATCCATCCTAGTGCACCCAGCGCCCATTTCTGCACACTTAGCCGGCCAGCTTGTGTAACCAGCAAGTCGAGCAGTGTCAGGTAGTGAGGAACCGATAATGCAATGTTTGGTGTAATGAGGAAGCAGCGGAGGTAATTAACCCAAGACATCCTTGGGTAAGCGATAGCTTTTGCGCCTCCTAGGAAGATGGTGGTCACATTGTCCCAGGGTGTTGACCAGCTGGTTTGGGTGTGGCGTAAGTATATTATACATTGAGCGGGCTCTTTCACGCACAACATCCACAGTGTATGGAATGCCAGAATGAGTGTGGAGGATATGGGATGGGAATCTACGGTCGGTATCGTAGATCATCCTAAGCGCCCTGTTCTGCACGACCTGCAATCTACGGATGGTGGTTTGAGCCACGGATCCCCAGGCCACGCATCCATACAGGATCAGGGGAGGGATAATCGCACGATACAAGCGTAGTTTGAGACGTGTAGGCATTGTGGATCTTAAGATGGGATACAACTTTCCTAGAGCTCCATGGCCCTGGGCAGCTTTAGCTGTTACATGTTTAGTGAAGGTTAAGTCCTCGGTCAAGTTGTACTCCGAGGTACTTGGCGGTGTTGGGACCTAGTCTCAGGTCCCTATCCGGCCTACAGGTTCGGACTTTGCCAAGCAGTAAAGCTGAGCTTGTTTGAAACAGCTGCACCAAAGTGGGAACAACAAAACCCAGCTGCGCCAACTGCGGAGCAGATCATTCATGCCGTTACGCCAAGAGCACTATCTGGCAGGACGCACGGTATGAGTTAGAAAACAGCAGGAAAGGTGCCAGTCGCTCACAAGTAAACATTCCACCGAGGGTAACCAAACCCACGGTCTAACTAAAGAAACATTCTACGGGACTCGCTTCTCGGGGCTCCCAGCTCGGACTCCGATGATCTTTATTAAATATTCAGCAGCAGTCACCAACTCATCCACTACCACAAACCCACATCCCAAAATGAGGAAGCTCAACTAGCGCTCTTAAAGTCACAACCTTCTTCTAAACCAGACCGCAGCTCTGTATTGACAGCTGCAGAACAGAATTCACGGCAGAGTAAAACCCAGGCCATGGGACTGGCACCCACGAGCATATCGCGGACAATCACTCAGTATTTATGTAAACAATCAAATTATATAGCTGCTGAGTTCAGAAGAAGTAGCAGAAAATAAATGCCGATAACAGATTATTTATCAAACACATAACTTCTCAATCTTCAATTTTTAAACCTTAATCACACAACGAACCTTTTCAGGACAACTGATTCGATAAACTATTTGACATAAGTTCAATGTTTTAACATGTTACATTTTTAATTAGTTTGTCTGTTTATTATGGCAGTACCGTTATATACGAGTACAGCCTAAGAAAACTAAAGAAAGGTTCATAACCTATATAGCAAAGCATAAACAAAGAGTCTGCTTTTTACTTACTCTACTACGTATGATAACGGAAATATTGTATTGGACTCCAAAATTCGACACCGTGATTTCCCCGGAAATAAGTTTTGAGGTCCCCTGAATCCATAAAAGGCCTTCTTTTCTTCTTTTTTTTAATGAAAAGTTCCGTGTGCGTCAGCATAACTCAAAAACGAAAGGTGGGCTAGAAGCCAAAATTGGTATTTAAGCTTAATATCTCTCACAGATGCATCACGAAGATTTTTCAGAAAATTGTTTCACCCTGAACTATCCTTTACCTAGAAAATTTTAAATTTCTCAAAAATGATTAGCGATTTTAATTAAAATGTTTAAAAAATTTGTATGCCAAATTAAACGTTTATTTTGAATTCTCTGGCTATAACTGATTTAGTCCTGTTTATTCTTGATGCCTTTGGCATAGCTTGTAAACCGTAAGAGATAGAGCAAATCTTATTGTACAAAAAGTACATCTTAAAACACACGCTTTATGTTAAATTATTATTATTATTATTATTATTATTATTATTATTATTATTATTATTATTATTATTATTATTATTATTATTACTTTTAATATTATTACTATTATTACTATTATTATTACTATTACTATTAATATTATTAATATTATTATTAATATTATTATTAATATTATTATTATTAATACTATTATTTTTTTTTCTGAAGTGTAAACTATTTCGAAGCTGTTCCATTTTATTTGTTAGAATTCTGCAGTACTTATAAATGTTCTCAAATGGGAGGTTGTCTCTACCCCGCCTCTCCTTTGGTCATGCAAAGAGAATGGAAGTTGCGTTGGTAAGAATAGTTTGTGCAAGGGTAGAGAAAACCATATGAGTGCAACACGTCAGATTTCTAATAAGATTATCTAAAGAGATTTTCTTTGATAAATCAAAATAGAGAAGTTCTAAGATAGTGGGATTCCAGGTAAACAGCAACTTTAATAACAACAAAGTTTTAGATTGCAACATCAGGAACGTTTTTAGTGCACTGTTCGTATCCACAATTCTGAAGCTTGAGTTATTATCTGCTACATTAGCAAACAAAATCTATTTTAGCTTCAACATAGACGGAGAATTGCGCAATCTAAAGTATTCGGAGAGCACACGTGGAATTTGAAAATAAAAGCACATGTAATGTATCTTATCTGTCTAAATTATACCAAAACTAATTATTGTTTCAAAGTGAACAGAAGCTTGTAATTCACATCAAAGCAACTGCCTAATTAACCTAGAAATGTTAATTGTGCCGTTTGTATCTCCATATTACAAGTCAGTATATTGACATCAGAATAGGTTTACTCACCTGGAAGGCATAGTGGCGTAAAAGGGATGATAAGCCTTGGGACTGAATAAAGTTTAATACCATTTTTATTTTCTCTACTACATGTAGTAAGTGGGGGAAGTATTATATTCGACCCAAAAAAGATTTTTAAAAAATTTTCTCCAGATCTCGTTAAGCTTCATTTCTTAATTAAGTTTTTTGTAGAGTGAGCTATTTCGGAGATAATCCTTGTTATTCGTGTGAGTTTAGCAATACCTTTAAAGTTTTCTCAAATGGAAGAGCGTTATTCACTTGTTATATCTTAGCCGTGCAAAGAGAATGAAATTTCAAGCTTTCATACAGTTAAAATACTTGACTATCGCTCAAAGCCTACTGTATTCCTCTTGCACGTACTAGAAAATTAACATTAAGATAATTTGTAGCAATGTTTATCTGGATTAGCATGAATAAGAAGAGTTTGTAAGAATAGTTACTACAAGAGTAGAGAAAATCATGCATGTGCAACACATAAGATTATTCAGATAGCAGAAACGAATGATCTAAACACCGAATTTGAAATAGTTGTGGGGTACCCAGGTAAAGGATTTCGACGTCCCTTTCATGGTGAATCTCGCGTGAAAATATCCGTAATTATACGAACTATTTGCTATGCTGGGCTCATTCTGGTACGTGGAAGAATTTGATGTATTAGAAGTAAATATCTGTGACGGATGCGAAAATCTTCACGAAGCTGACGTCTTCTGGGACCATACTGAGTAGCCTGAGAGCGCGGGAGGGGAGACGAACGACAAATCTTGGAACACTTCGGATGCTATGTCAACATGGCAAACTCCCCGAGAGGCTTCTGCCAATCATTTCCAGATCTTTAGTATAGAGGTGGAGAAACCCTTTGTAACTTCGAAAAGCTACGGTCGTCAGTATGGTTGTCGACTTACAACTTACAGCACCCCCTATATCTAGTACCACCTTCTCTAGTTCTATTTGTTTCCGCTGTCAGGAATGAACAGCAATCTATTAGCGTAATGCTAAACTATAAACCGACACTATAATTTTATCAACATTACAGTGTTATTTTCGTCGCAAAGGTGGATTTGGATGTAAGGACATCAAACTAGTATTTCCTGATATACCGTTATACATGGGGGGCATATAAAGTGTTACTGATAGATATTTCTTAAACGACCAGAAAAAACTAAATGCCAAGAATTCCAAGTGTTATGGAAGCAAGGGGCTTTCCAAATTTTGATATGGAAAATACTTTCATATGGCACCTTATAGGGACCACGGGGCCCAGCCTCAAAACTTTAAATGAAACCATGGCATTTTGTTGTATTCCGGTTTCCCAACTTTTATCAAAACCTTTTTTTGAATGAATTGTTGAGCTGTTACAGGGCGTTCTCCTCATAAACTCGGGGAGAAAATGAACTACCAAATGAAAGAAAAGTTAATAGACAAACTATGTATTATTGGGCATCTGAAAACCCCAAATGAACGAGAACTGTGCCTTTTTAGCATCATTGGTTACTAAATGTTTGGTGTGGAAATCTTGACAACTGGTGAATGATATTGCCATTCTCTCAAGCGTGAATTCTCCCTTATTGAAAAGTTCAACGCCATAAAAGAAGTGTGCCATTAGTACGATGGTGCCCCACCACATTTTGCAATATGCACACATCAACAGCTAAATGAGTAATTCGGTGATGGGTGGATTGGACGTGCTAGACCTATCATCTGGCCTCCTTGTTCATGCGACTTGATATACTTGGACTACTTTTTATAATAGTAGGAAAAGCGCACAATGTAAAGTCATTTTTAAGTAAGCCGTTAAGGATACTGTTCTCTTCTGACACATCATGACATGGTAGCGGTCGCAGAATTTCACGCACAGCTCACAAATACACTGGGGATTTGATTCATAGTGTTTCTTGATATTACAAATTTTATGATCGAACCCATGTGTTGCCATTCTTTTTATGGGGTTAGGTAATAAAACAGAGTAATGTTTAAGCCCTTAAAGGAGTTAGGACCGATGACAAGGTCATTAAGAATTCCACATCGAAGATTTAGCTACCAACGGTGCGGAAAAGGCACAGTTCTTATTCATTTGGCGTTTTCAGATGACCAATTATGCACATTATGTCTGTTAACTTACTCTTTCATTTGATACTCTATTTCCTCCTCAAGTTCATGAGGGGGATTTTTTCATGAAAACATCTTATAACAGCTGATCAATTCATTTTAGAAAAAAAAGGATACAAAAGCTTACCATGGTTTCATTTAAAATTTTGATGTTCGGCCTCGTGGGTCTCATAAGGGGCCTCATGAAAATATTTTCCATATCATAATTTGGAAGGCCTCTTTCTCGTTGGAGTTCTTGGCATTTGGATTTTTGTGTTCGTTAAATATATATATTCAGCTGTAATTATTTATATGGGCCACCCTGTATATTCATGTCCATCACTGTTATCACTGTCATAGAACCAGACGAAATATATACAATACAGAATGGAAAAGAAAATAAAGCTATGTCGCCTGCTGATATATTGCACATCCCTGCTGTAGCCGTTACGTCATTCAGCACTCTCACTTTGATCTACGATCTTGTTCCTGCTTAATAAATAGTTTTCAGGACAGAAAACCGCGGCATCCGCGAACAGCACTCACATGCGATGTGGAAATGTAGAGTGCTTTGTGGAAAATGTGTGTATTGAGGTGACTACTTTCCCAAACTATATATTTATAAAAGCTGCGTTTCTGTTTATGGAACTCAGACCAACGGAACTAAAATATATGCTAATCAAAGGTAAAGGAAATATTGTAAGCAGCCCAAAAATTTCATACTAGAGTTCAGTAGAAGTGTAGGTTATCAGTGGCACTTGCACTTACAGGAGGTGATGCTTTTAAAAACGTATAAAGTAACAAAATAATATACATGATGCACTATTTCTGCTGGCACTGCAATTCGCGGATGACCAACTGATTTTAACGCAAGAAAAATTTGACATGGAATATATGTTATATATATATATATTTCACAAACAAAAATTGTGACATCTGCCTGACATTGCAGGTGACCATAAAGATCTAGAATACAGAGATATATGACAAAGTCAATTTTAAGAAGAAGAAGAAAAAATGATTAAAATTAATATTCAAAATATCTAAAACATTAAAAGATTACAAGAAGATAACAGTTAACACATTGAATACAAGTGATTATTTAAAATATATAAAGAGTCTTTTAGGACGTGTAAACATATATTTACAATTTACTTTATGGCAATAAGTAGCAACGATAGAGATTTAATATTGGAAGAAGGAATACAAATACAAATAAAGCAAGTGAAGCAAACGAAATATTAGGGAATAACTGTTGATAACATCGAAGGTAAAGGCAAAGAGAACAAAGCATAGAATTGAACTGAGCCGAAAAATAATACCGTCGTTTAATGCTATATGCATATTTGGAGAGACATAAAAATTTATATAGGTAAAACATTGATGGAATCTGTATGGAAGTGAGTTATAGACAATCAACAATTACTATAGGAATAGACTGATAGCTCTAGAAATGGATTATTTGTGCAGAAGTGCCGAAAAGTAAAAAATTAGAACATATCAAAAATAATGAAATTAGAAATATAATGGAGGCAGAAGAAAGCATAATTGAAAGAATTGAGCAGAAGGAATTAAAATGCGTAGCATCGTATTAAGAACGGAAGATGAGCAATGGCCAAAATATCTGCAGCAGAAAGTATGCTAAAAAGTAAGCCATCTTGCAGTTTTTTAGGTGAAATATTTCTTGAGTAGTTCCATTTTGGAAATGTGTCACATGAAGCTTCGTAATACCTTTCTGTGCGCTTGTACATCACTTACTGAATTATATGAAAATGTGCAGAAAATTGTAAACTAATTAACTATGTAAAAGTATACGAAAAACTTGTTTCGATTTTTTGCTTCAAATCTCAGCTTAATAAAATTTTTTTTCTTTGTGTGCATGTTTTTAATGTTGATAGTTATGGTAGATAACTAATTTCAGCTGAAGTAATTTACGTTTTTAATTAGTAAACATTTAACTAGTACACCAGAAATTTTAATCCTCTAGTTTTGAAAGCTCTCCTGACAGTTTCAACGTAATTGATTGTAAACTGTGGTATAAGGAGAATTTTAAATTGTAAAATATAAAGGACTTTAGCAAAATGAAATACAAAGTTTTATGTGATACTTTACCTAAATGATACAGGAACAATTAAACAAGAATTTGTGGCTTTTAAATTGGTATTACTAAAAGCCAGTTCTGCACCATGAAATGCCAAATTTTACAGATACATTGGCTTCTCTAAAATCAGGTGTACACACATGTTTGTGTTAACCCTGGAACACTTACCCTATTCCTATAGTACATAAACACTAAGCCTCGTAAAATTTACTACTGTTTATTTCTATTACACAATACATTACTATTATCTCACAAATGTTTATGCCTGCCTCATAAAATATTATCTTGACTCATTTAAACTGTTATGAGACAACAAAGACAGTTCTATCTCGCCTCACTTACATCATTTTGTGCAGAGATTTGCCCTATGTTCTTTGCAGTATCCATGGCGACATTCTTTGCCTAGTTAGAGGAGAATTTTCATCGTTGCTCATACACATATCAATATTTCGTCCTGCAATATCTTTACCATCTGTATCAGTCATTATTACATCATCAGACTCCACATTCTCAATTTCTTCGTCGGAGCTAAAATCAATCTGGGGGCTACTATCTTCTTCAAGAAGCATTGCCATAATCTTTTTTTCCAAAATTTGGATCGTCTGCAAACAGAATACTCATCTGAAACGATCGACAGCAATGATTCAACTGCTTTCCTCAATAGTTATTACACGTCCTGCTTTCCTGAATTCATATTATTACAAAAATAAATATGCTTCCTTATGAAATTCTGGATACCTGAACACTAATCGTCGTAAAATTTACGACAAAGCACTTACTAACAATGCACTGTTGCACCCGATTTCGACAATGCACACCCACTGACCAAGCTATTCAAAAGCTAGGAAGCTACTGAAAAGGAAATAATTGTGGCGCGAAAACTATAGGAGTAAAAGCAGGATTGCCAATCGTGCGTCGTAAAAATAACGAGGCTTAGCGTTCTAGGGTTAAAATGTTTTTCTGTGTTTCAGAAGATCTCAAATAGTACATTTTCAGTAACATCTTGGTACGAATTTTTGGGTGGAATATTTCTCTGCCTAGAACACCTAAGTAGAAGAGAAATTAATAACAAAAGAAAAAAGAGTTTATATTTAAAAGCTTTTACAAACTGCATTGAACGTTTACCAGCTGTTTCTCAGTTGTTGGCACCTACTGCAAAAGCAATGGAATTTTTACAAAATGACACGTCGCTGTGCGAGAATAAATAAAGCTGCCGTTATCGTCAGCTATTGAAGAGGACCCAGGAATTGGTTCGGAAAGGTTGCAAAGGGGATAGTTTGGAGCGAAGCTGGAGCTAATGGGTGGTAGGGGGAGCTGAGGAAGAGCTCGACATCTGGCGCAAGACCTACAGAAGCGATTACGCCTGGCTCATTTAATAAAACCACAGACATATTATAATAGGCTCAAGTTTGCCTTGCAGAAGCATTTAAACTTCCTTGAGGGAAATTCTTTTTCCTTTCTCACCCCACCCTCATACTCAGCGCTTCTGTAGGTGGAAGTGCAGAGTCTCGCTGTATCGGCCTCTGTTTTATATAATTTGTATTTAAATACCCTGTACTCAAGTTCCCCTTCATTATAATAAGGCGTGTAAACAGAGCGAGATGTAAAGTGTACTCTAATGGGTTATTTACAACAGCAGTTCCTAAAGAAAAAGAACTTCTCTTTTTTACTTTAATGAACAAAAAATAGCACCCAACACCTAACAGCTTCCTGAGAAGAAGAAACTTAAGATAACTACCAAAATTGTTACATAAGGGAATATATATCTAAATATTCCCGAGTCTTTAAAATTTATTTACATATTAATATTTTCTTTAATGCATGCACTGGTATAATACAACCTTAGAATACTAGCTTTGCTCAAGATGTTAAAACTGGGCTAAAAAAGGTTAAAAAGTAAATCTCACTCAAGAGGGTGAATTTCCTGCTCTTACAAGAGTGAATTGTGAATCTTCACAAACATGTTCACAGAAGTTATCCATTATATGCCTGCAATTCTTTTTACTTTCTTTACTACATATGCATAGTAAATGGGCGAAGTATTATATTCCATCTACAGGTCGAGATCTCAACGGAAATATATGTTTTGAGGCCCCCTGAATCCAAAAAACCATTTTTAGAAACATATCCTTGAGTGGGGTGCGCGCGTGTGTGTCTATGTGTCTGCATAACTCAAAAGTGAAATCAGTTAATAACCAAAGTTGTTGATATTTAAGTTAAATATCCCTCAAGGATGTGACACTAAGAATTTGAAGAAAATTCCTTCAGCCTAAACTACTCTTTAAATGGACAATTTTTCAAACATTTTTATTTTCTAAAAATATCTCTTTTTGATTAAAGTGTCATTAAGATATTCTTATGACAAACTGGCGGGGGAAACTCCAACTATAGGATTATTTTCTCAGCTTGGGTTAAATGACGGGAAACTTCTGTCTCGACACAAAAAGTATATTTTGAATATTCTGGCTATAACCCATGTATTTCTGCATAATCTTGATGACTTTTGCATAACTGGTAAACCGTAAAAGTTACAACACATCTTATTTCTATTAAGGGGATGTATTTATATTTTACCAGAAGGTCTTAAACTCATGAAATGATACTAGAATGCAATTCTAGTGGTGTAATTTAACACGAAGACTTGAAGATAAATTTCTTTATTTATAACTTTGAAGGATATTAGTTTATTTAACTTTAAGTCTTAGTATATTCGTAGGATTAAAGTACATCTCATTAAATACAAAAAATGTAGATCACGTTAAAACACAGAACTTATGTCCAAGTGCATTTTTATAGAGAAAACCATTTTGGAGGTATTCCTTGTTATTTATGAGAGTTTTGCAATACCTATACTTTTCTTAAATGGAAGGTCATTATTCACTTTTTTGTCTCCTGGCCCTGTAAAGAGAACGGAATTACAAAGCCCTCATGTAGTGACCAGCATTAAAAGATTTGACTATTGCTGTAAGCCTACTGTGTACACATATTTCCCTTGCACTTACAAGGAAGGAAGCAATAATATAATTTCTGCAAACGTTTACATCAACTAACATGAATAAGACAGAGGAATAACAGTTTATAAGAATGGTTGGTACATGAGTAGATAAAGTCATGGGAGTGCAACACATCAGATTTTCTATCGTATATAAAAAACAAAGGTTTAGCTATATATTTACAGGACTTAAAGTAAAGCTATTTGCAAATGTTTTTGAAGTAATAAAGGCACACCACCTTTAATTTGAAACCTGGTGGACAGCACGTAATTATATAATTAAGGAATTACGAAATAAGAAATGAACATTAACTCTTGCCAGTTCAGATCTCAAATGAAGCATTATGGGCAGTATAACCAAGCAAAGGCCAATTGAACTGGAAATTCGAGATAGGAAGTGGGGCTGACCATTAAATGATATAGCCAAGAGCGTCGTTGACTGCTAACAGATAGATAATTTCCAATGACCAATACCTAATTAAGTCAGGCTTTCCTATAGTACACCACAAAATGTAAAGATAATGGAAATGCTACGTATAAACCACAATAAGAAGAAAATTAGGCAACAAAACTAGGCTCCGTGGATGGTGACTGTGGTCTATAAATGCGGTTCTAGGTGTAGTAGTGGCGTTGCGGTCGTCTGTCGTAGAACGCCGCCATGTCAGGCTCCATGCACGAACCTCACGTCGAGATCAAGAATTACCTATAAACCTACAGGGAACCACCCTCAGTGTGTGTTCTCTACTTGTGGCTCACTGATCGCCCGTTGGGCACCCATCACCTCATCTCTTCCACCCGGAGCCTGACGAACAAAATCTGAATCTGCGTGGTGGAATCCCCTCCGACATTTAATCATTAAATAAACTGACATTAAAGCAGGTGAAGAAAATTAAACGCAGGCGTTTATGCGCTAGCAGAAATGTGTCATTGTACCATATGTACTAAATTTAACTCAAAATAACGAAGCAGCGATAGTTTTTTTAATCAAATGAACAAGTTTGTTTCCGTACCTTTTACCTTTAGGCAGGTGGTTCGAGTACAACTTGCTGATATGAGAATACATCAAAGTTCCAATATTCCAATACTCTCACTTTCATAAATTTTCTCTCCCTGTTTCTATCTCTCTTTCTCTTTTATTTCAGTAGCATGCGTGTCTTAAAAAAGAGGAACAGGTTATAAGACTGGCCAACATGCATGAAATAGATGTAAAACTAATGGGAATTTTTACATTTCCAGCCAAACAAAAGTGTTCTTGGAAAGAATGGTATTTCTTTATTGTTTCCTTTGCACTTCTGAGAACATACTCCGTTTGAGTGCCCCATAATTCCCCTAGGCGGAAATGTGAAACAAAGAGGAGATGGTGTTATTTTTATGGTTCCAGCACCTTTCTCATCTCACCTTGTCTGGTATTACGAGCTGAAGCCAAGGAAGGGTCAGCACTTTGAGTGCGCGCTATCTCATCATTTTCCACACTGAGACAGCTTACAAGTTCCTGTAAGTAAGTGAAAAATAACTTGAAACCTTCCATTAACAAATGGGAGCTCTCTCGGTGAGATTCACCCTACCACTGTTGGCTGCGGCGCTAATATTTCAAGGTATTCTTTTAAGTTACAGAAGCAAATTCTCACGCACCAAACACTTGCATATCACACTTAATATGTATGTGACGTCTTTTGTAGGGGAGCAGATGTAGGTTTAAGGAGTGTCTTATTAGTTATTACTCAGAACATTCATAGCAGATAGTCGGATCACCTCAATGTTGCAACCTGGAATGTAAGAGGGCTTGGAATGATAGAACTCGAATTAGAAAGGTATATTTAACTGCAATTACTAAGACTAAGAAGAAACTAAAATGTACCAAAGATCAACATTATTATAAAATGATGTCTCAGCAATCAGTGATAATTTCTTAAAATTGCTTCACATTTTTAGAAATCAAGATATAGATTAGACCTAGTAAAATGTTTAAGTTTATATGTTGGTCCAGTTTTCCTTTCTCTACTAGCAAGTAGAGGAAGTATCGTATACCAGCCAAAAGCTCGATGTTTTGATGCCCCTGAATTAAAAAAAAAAAAAAAAAAAAAAAAAAAAAAAAAAAAAACACTTTTAGAAAGTGGTCCGTGTGTGTGTGCGTCTCTTTGTATGTGTTTGTGTATCAGACTTTGGATAGCATAACTTTAAAACGAAAAGTCAGTTAAAAAACAAAGCTGGTATTTAAGCTTAATGTCATTTAAAGATACGACACAAAGATTTTGAAGAAAATTGCTTCACCCTAAACTACCCTTTACATGGAACATTTTTAGAAAATTTTTATTTTCTCGAAAATGGCTCTAACGATTTTAATTAAATATGTTAAGATATTTTGATGACAAATGAAATGTATATTTTGAATTTTATGGCTATAGCCTATGTAGTTCTGTTTATTCTGGATGACTTTCGAATAACTCACAAATCTTAAGAGATAGACAAAATCTTACTATACAGGAAATGTAGATCTTGCTAAAACACAATTTATGCCCAAATAATTTTTTTTGTAGAGTGAACTATTTCGGAGATATTCTTTGTTGCTTGTGTCAGTTTCGGAAAACAAATTCGTCAAATGCAACATCGTTGTTCATTTTTTATGTTAACCGTGCAAAGAGAACTGGATCTCAAAGCTTCAAAAGATTTGAGTATCGCACAAAGCCTACTGTATTCTCAATTACCCTGCACCTACAAGGAAGTAAGCAATAATTTGTGCAGATATTTATCTCAACTAACACTAGAAGATATAGGAATAACAGTTTGTAAGAATGGTTAGTACAAGAGTAGAGAAAGTCATGTGAGCGCAACACATCCGATTTTTAATAAAAGTGCACTGAAAAATGCAATAGGAGAGATGGGGAAGGTTTACTCCCCTTAAAACTTTAAAAATTCTGATACAGGCTAACAGTTCGTAAGTAATTCTGTTTGCTACTGCAGTTTAGAAGATTATCATGTTACATCCTTTGAATATAAACTTCTGCAACACATTTAAAATATCCCCTGTAGTTTGAGTTGTAGGTTTTGTATACAACACAAAGCAGGCTAGCTTTCAATATGTAGGAAGCGGTTGGTTCTGAAAAAGCCTCCTGTTTATTCGCACGGTTACGCTACATAAAGAACGACTGTGGCCTCTGAAAAAGAGAATACCCATTGCCATCCACATCATTACATTTAAATAGCCAAATGTTTTCATGCTGTCTATATAAAGGAAACAAAAAGCCTAACTTGGAAAAACAAAGGTAGTTACTCTCTCTGACACATTCCCACTCTAAACACAATAGGCGATCAGTTTCGTTGACAATGTTACTCTAAACACTAGCAAACAATAGGAATATCGTCTCATTAACCGCCAGTGATGTAGCCACTCGAGCGAAACATATACCACGAATTTTAATGAATCAATGAATAAAACTGCATAATTTTCGCATCTACCGAATTGTTGCCTAGTTTTTCACCCTGCGCTATATCCTGCACCGCAATTAGCTTTGTGTTTCAAACCTGCTTTTTTGCTAATGGTATTGTTTAATAAAACAATATTTCGCTTACATCATAAACATCAGAACGTTCACAGAAAGCTTCAATTACTTCCTCTGTGAATGTTAAAGGGTAAAGGGTGCAGAAACAGAGGAAACACCCCCTCCAGGAGGCAGGGTTGAAATGAGGAAACGAAAGTACCTCATAGGGTTGCAGCTAGACAGGCCACAGAGACGTGCGGAAGTCCCTAACAATTGCTGAGACCAATGGACAGCGCTACATATTCAGGGATTGTTTGATGTTGAGGTTGAAGTAACAACTAAAATTGTTGATTAATAATGCAGATTTCATATGTAACATCATCTCTACCTCATACATACTCGTTACGTCTTGAACAACAATTGGTATGAACATCTGTTTCTTGTTTGCCTTAAGTGTTTACTTCCATCTGGTTTGTATATTGTTTTGGTACTTTGAAAATATTAGTGCAATTTAGATGAGCCCAGCATTCATTTCTCCTCTTTATTACTTTATATTTTCTACATTTCTTAAAAAAATATCAATTTCTCCTGTTTGAAGACAAAGTTACGGATATATTAATAGCATTTATTTTTAGACAATCGACGCTGAAGGAAGTGCGTTTTAAGATGTTAATTAAAACGGAAAAAATTATGGCATGGGGTGGCATAGAATTATAACCCTCCAGAGTTATTGCCAAAATAGTCAAATAAACAGGATAAAGTAGCATGGAACAGGTTGCCCCGTGAACGAAAAAAGAGTCACATAGGTACTTTCATACGTGCCAACATACAGACAGACAAACACACACGACAGTCAGATATATCTACTTGTTGAAAACTGGACGTTATTTGTTTGCTACTGGAGCTGCACTCTGCCGTTAAAGTAGCCTGGCATTCCAGACATGACTTTTTTTCTGTCTACGATGAATGGTGGACAAAGAAACGTACGAACTTATGATATTGAAAATGTGCTGTTACCATATTTCCAAGCTAAAGCGAAACTGTGGATATCTTCTACACTGTGGATAATGACCTGGCTGTCGACGGGCCCTTAAACCCTAATCACTCACTCACCCTACACTGTGGAAAAATTTCTCTATGGCCAAATTGTGCCTCAATGTTAAGGTAAACAAAGACGTTATTAAATAGTATGGTGACAAATTACAAGTGCAGTTATTTTATTCCACTTTATTTCTTCTAACACTGAATCACAATTCGTGAACTTGCAACTCACAGCTGTTCTGATGTATCGCAATCTTCACACAAATTTCACTGCACAACGCACAGATCTGGCAGGATAAAAACTAACCCTTGCCGGCTCTCTTATATAGTCTCTCCTCATAAACAATTTCCTCCACATCAAAAGCTTTTACAACGTAGAATGGCATTTGTTCTTAACCGCCCATTGTTGCGGGTTACCTAGAAACTTAGAGATGTCACGTCGTGCAGGATTACTAATGCCTAGTTGCATAATAAAATCTCACCGAGCGCGGTGGCTTGGGCGATAACGTTCAGGAGCTCCCGAGTTCAAATCCAATGGGCCGAAGTTTTCCTCGTGCTTTCCCTCAGTCGCCATGGTAAATACCGGAGTAGATATTTAATACCATTACCCAAAGTCCCACAAGTATAAAGGAATAATACGAATGAAAAAGGACGGTTTTAGCGGGAACTGAGCCATCTATACATAGACAGTGAAAGCAGATTGGATGGCACCTTAATGCCATCTTCCCGTCACATGTGGAGGTACAGCTGCCCTACACTGATCCCTCTATATACACGTGCCGAAGTAAGTTGGTATGGTACCTTAGAAGTCCAACACACCGCCCTACGAAATATCTACTAACAGATCCGTCGCGATGAGACACGTAGTCGTAATACAAGATATACACAAAGAAAAGATACACTTTAATTTTTAACTGCTCTATAATAAATAACTATTATTATATTCCTCGAAAAGCTTTTCATGACGGATTTGTTTGGAATACAGTAATATCAATTTAATACAGTATTGGTGGTAGTATTTTGTTATGTTTAACGCACCACAAAGGATACTTAAATTTATAAAACATAAATGTATACTTTTCAATTTATTTTAAACTATATTTTTATGGACCACCTCATATCTAACGATGATATCCTTTTTATTTTATTTACCTATAGCCCTGAGCCCAAGTGTTATGTCGTGACTCATGTACAACAGTGAATTTAACAATAGTTCATTAAACAACATCGTTTTATGAATATATGCAACATATAAAACAATAGACTTAAATAGTTACATTAGACAAAAGCTTACTGCAGATGTTTAAAAACAATAAGAACCAATAAACCAATAGATTTAAATAATGTTATACAGAAAGAGTCGATGAACTAGGAACCGTCTGTGACGTGCTTTTTATTGGGCGCGTAAACAGGCGATTCCGCACTGCTACAGCAATCAAAGTCACCTACTGACGCAGCTTTGCACTTCAGTATTGATTAAAAAGCCTAATTTTTAAATTTCGATGCCTTCTATCTGATTATAACGCAAAATCTGTGATATAATTTTTATTTTACTAGCCTTACTTTAAAAGAATTTTCAAATTCTGTCCTTTGAAATTTCTAGTCTGTTTTTAAGTTTGTACAGCTTTAAAAAACATTCTTTCTTTACTTAATTACCCTCCCCTTACATATGTAGGACTTACAAGCCAGTGCCTAGGGTCAGACGCCTGTCGGGGAGCAGAGGAACCTATGGACTGCACAGTGAAGATTGGTCAACCACACACCAGGTATGATAGTGAGAAAGAGGATGATATGAAATGCAGGTTGCATCACCACCAATAACGCGAACAGGAAAATCACCAAGCAGTCGATTCTTGATTCATTTGCTCTCCCTGTAGGCATCATTTTGTCCTTTTAAAGAATTCAACATTTCCTGCAAATTTAGGGTCGCCTAAAGGTTTCGGCATTTGACATGCATATGGGTGTATTGCAAGCAGTCCTCAATGACATATTGAACTGATAGAATACGTTGACAGTGTGACATTGAGGAGGAGATTCGTGTGACAGGAGATATGCATGCGTGAGGACAGGGTGACCAATGCGGAGTGAGTAGGGATAACTTTGTCCTTGCGCATAAGACCTATATTTTGTGTGCAGAAAGATTTTTTCTTTTACTAGCGATGCAAAATTGTTAGCATATTTTTTCAAAAACGCGCAATTTTTAAACAATCTCCCATGTAAAGGATAGTTCAGTGTGTCGGAATTTTCCTGAAAATCTTCGTGTGGCCCTCTTGCAAGATTTTGAAGTTAAATTCTAAGTTTGGTGTCTTGGTATTTTTATTTTCTCTACTACGCATAGTATAGTAGAGGAAGTATTGTATTCCACGCAACTTTTCGATGTCGAGACTTCACTGAAAGTATGTTTTGAGGTCCCCTTAAAAAAAGCATTTTTAGAAAAAGGTCCTGTCTGTGAGTCTGAGGACAGCGTAACTCAAAAACAAAAAGTTTAAGTTCAATCTCTTTCAAGGATGCAACACGAAGATTTTGAAGAAAATTCCTTCATCCTAAACCACCCTTTACATGGAAAAACTTTCGAAAAAATTGATTTTCTTGAAAATGGCTCTAACGATTCTGATTAAAATGCCATACGTTCGAGATATTCTTATGGCAAATTGAATTGAATTTTCTCAATATAGCCCCTGTAGTAATGTTTATTCTGGACGACGTTTGTATAAGTGGTAAACCCTTAGTGATAGACCAGAACTTACTATACAGAAAATGTAAAATACACAATTTATGTCTAAATAATTTTTTTTAATTTTTATTTTTTTATATTTTTTTTGTAGAGTGAACCACTTCGGAGATACACCTTATTATGTGTGTGAGTTTTGGAGAGCTCAAACTTCTGTCAAATGTAACATCGTTATTCAATTTTTTATATGTTAATCGTGCAAAGAGAACGGAATTTGAAAGTTTTAAAAGATTGACTATTGCTCAAAGCTTACTGTATTCCCATATTCTCCTTGCACCCACAAGGAGATAAACAATAAGGTAATTTCTGCAAATGTTTATCTCCACTAACACGAAGAAGATATGTGTATAAGAGTGTGTAGGAATGGTTAGTACAAGAGTAGAGAAAGTCATGTGAGTGCAACACATACGATTTTTTCGTTTTTGAGTTATATTGTTTACAGTTAGGCAGAAGTACACACGTAGACATTTTTCTAAAAATATTATTTTTGGGGGGTTAGGGGCTTCAAAACATAACTGTCAGGTGCAATAATGACCTAGATATTTTTGGGTGGAATTAATGTTTCCATTAATTACTATAGGGAGTAGAGAATGTAATAACTTCTGAAAGTTGTTTTATTTGTATGAAACAGGCTCATGTGGGTATGGAATTAAAACTCAATTCTGCTGTACCTAATTAGTAATACATTCACCGGCTTACAAATTTATAAAAATGTGAATTATCAGCAGTTGATGCAAATCGTGCTGACTGTATAGGAGAATATGCAGTAAGCGAACGGTTCCCTGCAGTCATTTGTTTCGCTTCAAGAAACGTGATACCTCAGGGAACCGTCCAACAAGGATACCGCAGCGTAAGCCCGTTTCATTTGCATTATGCTGCCATTCAGCAAGCACTAATAGCAGGCCGATGTTCACTTTCACTGAATTACTCATGTTTGCCTCAGAGAAATGCCTATTACAGTGAGCGAAAGTGGTTCATATCTGCGCAACATTAGTAGCTATTGTACCAAGTGGTCTACCAGCGCCGTCGTACTAAAACACTAGGCAATCCACAACATTTACTCTCTACACACGTTTAAAAAGTCATATTATACTACAGGGAAGTCAGCTGCGTACAGCGGCATGAGAGTGTTACCTCGGACTAACAGAATGAGCATCGATACAAAAAAAAAAAAAAAAAAAAAAAAAAAAAAAAAAAAAAAAAAAAAAAAAATAATAATAATAGTAATAATAATAATAGTAGTAATAATAATAGTAATAATAGTAATAATAATAACAATAATAATAGTAATAATAATAGTAATAATAATAGTCTACCGACTAATCTCGAAATCTCCGTATTCTAATTCTAAAGTAAGAACAAATTAGAAACTAAAAACTTCACTTATCTTATTAATGTTGCACGTTTTTTTGCACAATTTTTTGGGAAAACATTATTTTAGAAAACAGGAACCGTGTTATGAACTTCGAATTACCATCTATAGATTGTATTTATAAATTTTTGTTTTCAGAAATTGGTAAATAAAAATTGAATATCAGTATTTGTTTTTTGTTTTCAGAAAAAAATGAAAGATTGTAGCTTTGGTAACGAATATGTTTGTATAGCTTTGAGAATGAGTTGGAGACAACTTGAAACCCTGGGTCAGTTTGTGCAAAAAGAACGTGCAACATTACTAAGATAAGTGAAGTTTTTAGTTTCTAATTTGTTCTTACTTTAGAATCTTGTTGCTTCACTGTTAATAGCTTCAATTTTTCATATTTAACTCCGTATTATAAGTTAACTTCCATTTCATTTCGTATAATGATAAACACAAGAAATAGAAAAACGATATGACATAAATATTTCTCTGGTTGAAACATAAACTTTCTGGCATTTGCTGTAAATATTATCCATTTCTTAGATATTTTGAGATTTCTCGAGCTGCGATATCACGAATGGAATTTCTATTCCAACATAGTGACCAGTTTTCTAAATATTTGACCGTAATTTCAATATCCTTTACGTCTCTTCTACTCACAACGCCATTTTTGTATAGTTTTATCTTATCTAACTTGAGTATACAGAAAAAAAAAGCTTTTAAAAGATAAGTGTTTCTAAGGTGTGAACAACTAAACGATACCGGGTAGGAAAGGTAATGTGAATATGCATATAGAAGTTTTTGTTAAAAAACTTAATTTGTGGTAACTAAGCAGCATCTATTACCTCATAGTTTCAACCTTGTAGTAAGCATACAATAACGTTCTAAAGACGCAGATTGCAAACCAACACAGTTATTATAAGTATACAGAAGTCTAGAATATATCAGACACCGAGAAGTGTCTTGGGGAGAAGTCTTAGCGCACAGGGAAAACCTTTTGCAGCTTCCGCTAGAACACTTTCTTATATATTATGAAGTAGTATTATTGTATTTACTTTTACTAATGTCTTCTTCTTCTGATCACATTCCTCCTTGAATGACTTGCACTCTAGCAACTCAGAAGCCGATGGCTTCGCTCAGTAGTGTATCGTGTGGAACATTATGGACAAGCAAAGTTGTGGACAAATACCGGTATTTTAAAATGAAAAGCTGTACTATTCACAGTTGATAAGTCATTATCTATAAAAGTGCAATCCAAATTGACATTACAGTGTTTGAATGTGTTTGGGATGTGCATTCCTATGTTGATTTGCCGGAGATTTTCACCAAATGTCCATGCCTAATTTATATTTTAAACGAAATTTGTATAGTTGTATTAACTTTGAATGTGTACCTCCCGATAGGATTTTCTCCCGCTGGGAAACCTGATGCTCCTTTAGCTGCAATGTCAGCCCTATCATTACCAGAAATGCCAACATGAGATGGGATCCAGGTCAGTTGTACTGTCTTATTGGAGTTGATTAGTTGGTTCAGTGTTCAACCAAAGTTTGTCTGGGTGATCGTTAATGTAGAGCCAGCAAAGAGCTCATGGAATCAGTAAACATGTTGAAAATTCCATTACCAGTACAGCAATGTTGTCTTTTTCCCTGTCTCCAATCACCTACACCCTAACAGCATGTATATTCTATGCCAACACTGGTGTCCCATTCATCCCTTCAGGCTCCAGGTGTGCAGCCTCCCTGACATAGCTGACCTAAACAATAAATACAGTCCTTTATAATGAAATGTGCACGTGTCAGAGAGCAAAATGCCTTAGGACCTTTACGATCATGTAAATGTCCTCCGCAAGAAGCACTATTTTCTGATCGTTTATTCCCTATATAATATAAGGTTCATATTCATAGCCAGGGCAAGGTTTTACGACGTTTACTATCTACAACATCTATTTACATACCGTCGGTGATATGTATGACCCAAGCAAAATATGTCCTAGCCATAAAGCCTCATGATCAAGTATTCGTGTTGAGAGAATCGGCAGCATCTTCACCAAAGCTTCCTCCTGGAAAGGAATTCCAACCTCACCTAATAGGGTAATGATGTATAGCCGCTGTTATGAAGCAGGCCTCTGTATTTATTGCCCATGAGATTAACATTATTTGTGGGCAATAACGACACAATGGATCTGGAGGCCATTACGTCTCATCGATTGGGAACGTGCCTGTAGTATCTCGGGGCGGGGCCGAATGTGCCATTATTTTCGCCACCGAGGCAGTCAAATAAGCAGCGTCCACACATAAATTATGAGACAGCTATCTGGCGCCGTATTTCATTTTGCATAGAAACCTTAAGCATTTTATATATTTGCTTTATATGGTGAGTAATGGTAACTGAGCCATCTTCACTTATCGCATTTATGTTTCCAATCCATTGATTTCTTATCCCTTGTATATACATTACTAATAGAATTCATAATTTAAGTTCAAAGGTTACATTTTTTGGTCTACCTTAACATGTCCTTGGATTTGTGTACATTTCACATAAACATTTTCTATTTTACTTTCTCTACTACGTATAGTATGTAGGGGAAGTATTGTATTCTACCCAACAATTCGATGTCAAGATTTCACCGAAATATACGTTTTGAGCCACGTGCTTCCAAAAAAAGGTGTGTGTGTGTGTGTGTGTGTGTGTGTGTGTGTGTGTGTGTGTATGTGTGTGTGTGTCTTTGCGTGTGGACAGCATAAATCAAAAACGAAAAGTCACTTAAAAACCAACGTTTGTACTTACTTTTAATATCTTTCAAGAATGCTACACGAAGATTTCGAAGAAAATTCCACACTCTAAACTACCCTTCATATCGAAAACTGATTTCTCGAAAATGGCTCTAACGAATTTCATTAAAATAAAATATTTAAGATATTCTTATGACAAGTGAAATGTATATTTTGAATTTTCTGGCTATAGCCCATGTACTCCTGTTTACTCTGGATGACTTTTGAATAAATGGTAAACCGTAAGAGAGAGTCAAAATCTTACTATACAAAAAATGTGGATCTTGCTAAAACAATTTATGTCCAAGTAAATTTTTAGTAGAGTGAATCATTAGTGTGAGTTTTGGAGTGCTTACACATTCGTCATATGTAAGATCGTTATTCATTTTTTATATATTAGCTGTGCAAAGAGGATGGAATCTCAAAGCTTTATAAGATCGCTCAAGGCCTTGTATATTCGCATATTCCCCTTGCATCTACAGGGAAATAAGTAAAACAATAATTTCTGCAAATGTTTATCTCAACTAACTCGAAGAGGATATAGGAATAAGGCTTTGTAAGAATGGTTAACTTAAGAGTGAGGGAGTGTGTGAGGTTTAAGGGCCCGTCAACAACGAGGTCATTTGGGCCCATTAGGAGCAGAAAAGGTCATGTGAGTGAAACACGTGAGATTTTTATTTTAATGTTCACATCTGCTTCCCACTGTTATGTTTGCTCCTTATTATCTTCTAGCAATTGTTTATTGTTTCCTGTCTTGTTTGGATTTCTATTTATTTCTGGGACTTCTTTATATATTTTGAAACATAGCACTTTCACTGAGAGCTTCAAGGTTTTTTTAAAGCTAGATGTTATATGTTTTAAGTTGAATTATTTTGGTGGAACTAAGTATATTGTCATTCTACCATCATGAGGCTAATCACAGTAGTTGTAGAACGCAAGAGAATTAGCGGTTAAGGGACCAATAAACGTAAGAGGGTATTTTAGGAGATGGAGGGAGTAGGGTTAACGACTATAGTTGCCACTAGTTCTTGGTGCGGAAGAAAGAAACAGTATTTTAGCTAGAAGCCACCTATGCTTTCTCTATTCATATATTTCCAGATGCGCCAGTTGGCTCTCAAGATATCGAGTCATTTTAGTCCTTCTAGAAAAGGCAGTTGTAATTGGGAAATATCGATAGCTAAGGTAGCATTGCGAATTTTAGGAAACACTCCACATCTGTGCTTACACAGTGTCCTACAACGGGGACTCATTCGCCCTAATGCCCATATTTATCGTCGTTGTGGCCCTTCCAAGCATTGTCTGGATCCACTTTTGTGATAGAATAACCCAAAGGGTGGAGTCTGTTACCTCTGACGGTAGGTGACGACGAGGAAGGCCGTGGAATAAAAGGACTTAAAGCTTTTATCCTCGATTCTGAAGCATTTCGGGTTTTGGGAATACTTGAACATGTGATGGTAGAGGTGAAGACTAAACACTGAAGTACCCCAGCGTCCTATTAACATTTCTTTGAAATTTGGAGTTACAGTGCACAAACTGATGGACCAGATATATACGTAACCTTTTCCTATTTGTTACTAGTCAGACTTTCGGTTGACACCGAAATTGTAGGTTTAGGGGATAAGACATTTAATATGGAATTAACCAAGGAAGTAATTATAAAACGTAATGCTGTGACGCAACAGCCCTTCCGGGCCAACGCCTATCGCCCGAACACTGCGTCCTCCACCTGCACACCACAGACATCATGAGCATGGTGCAGTGCTGGAGAAGTGACGTAGTCAGTGGCTGTTTATGCGGTATTCTCGACCAAGGAAGTAATTATAATAATAATTAACTATCGATAAAAGAACTGATGAAAATAAAAAAACAAAACAAAAAAAAAAAAATAAAATAAAAAAAAAAAATAAAAAAACAAAAACAAAAACAAGAAAACCAAACAAACAAACAAATAGGATCACCTTAAATATTAGTATCAGAGAAATGTGCTGTACAACGTTATGTGTAAAGTGTGGAGAATAGGTGTGCGGTTACCAGACGATTAAGTCATTGGCGATGGGCCGGATCTGTGTGCCAGTTTGTAGAATTCGCCAAGCAATTAATGAGCGGACTAGATACACATTGCTAGTTGGATTAGCCAGCGTGGAACAGACAGGCTCCGAATATTTTATATATGGGGTCGGGGAGAAAATCAAGAGACCTTGAACAGTGTAGAAATTATGTGGTAACATGGGATTTGCAGCTAGGAGGTTAGATTTTGGCTTGGATAAAACTCGCTTTTTCTTGGTTCCTGTAGCGTATGGGCGCGGTTGTCGCTAGTACAAAGTGAAACCAACCACAGCGATTTACAATACCGTCGTGAAGCATATTGCTCTAAATCTTTACATACGATCCCAGTTACATTTAACTAGTGAATTATTTCATCGTTGTTTCTTTCATCAGTCAACAACGTCTCAGGTTTAGTTACTGGAAACATCCAAAAAATACTTAATAGCAACAATTCGTGTCATTCTTTTTAAAAACCACATTCACGCGTACCATTGAGATAGGGCTCTCAGTGCTCGAGTTACAGCCTGAAAAAGGAACCAGCTGAGAACTTCGAGACATCAATACAATAGAGGAGCATGGTCATTGTGGAACAAACGTGAGGGTACCAACATACTTTTTGCACCACGATGAATATATCAACTACAAATAACACACTACACCCTCTTTTTCTTCCACCTAGTTAGCCCTTCCTTTACTCTGTACCAATAAGTGACCTGTAGCTTTGGGCTTATGAATAATGCATGAGGATATTTAAATTCTAAGCAACTATTTAGGGATAGTTAAATGCTTCTTGTTTGTTTGGTAATACCTAGCGTATGTAAAGCATAATTTGTATGCCGCACGTTAACACCAGATTCTATGGAGAAGTTAGTGTTATCGTGGTGGAGATCTTTGCGGTATTGCGAGGTAAACAAGCATAGCTGCCCCGCGATGGTGTTATATATTCTGCAAAACAAAGAGTGCTCATGTATGATTCATATGTGTTGACTGAGTAAGCTCGTAAACTTTCCACGCGTTTTGTTCGAGAATTCCCTCGTGTTAATGTCACAACGATTCATGTTCTTGTGCAAAAGTTTCAGGTGATGAAGCCATAAAAAACATTGTGTCACAAGGGAGAGGCTTGGGATCACACGTTGGCCTGTATAAAAACGCCTTTAAATGTAGCTTTTGCATATTTTATGAAAAACTGAGACATCTTCACAATTTTTTCTTAGCAGAAACAACACAAATATCGAAGTATTTAATCCCTTTTTCTACGAAAGCCAACAGCGCTATAAAAATGTTAACTCTGCTTATTTACTTAGTCCCAGTGAGAACAATAGTTTCGAAGAGTACGAATGAAAGCTGAAGTATAAATATTTCTAATCCCTCTTCAATAAAATCATTTTTATTTACTATTGAGAACTTCATGTAATTATGACAATTTTATTTTGAAGACGTAGAAAGCTTACTTTTAAATTTGATATAGTGGCTTTCCTCTTTTTTTTTTTTTTTTTTTTTTTTTTTTTAAATTAACGTCCTCCAACATTGTGTCATATCGGACGAATGAATGAAATGGGTGAAATGGTGCTCAAATGAGCCCGAGGTCCATGGAGCTTTAAGTTACCCGACATTCGTCTTCTCAGGGTAGGGAAAACCTCGGAAAAAACCTTACCCGGATAACTTACGCTAAGCGAGATTCGAACTCGCGACCTCTTGAACGTGAGGCAGACATGCTAACCATCACGCTACCGAGGTGGGCCGGCTTTCCTCTACCATGATTTTTATATTTCAGTATGTTTATCCATACGTGTTTTAATTCAAGGGTGATATCGTGACCTACATAGAACAATTAATAAAAAATAATTTGTTAAAATAACGATTTATAAACATATGGAACATTCCTGGTGTACCTAAAACCATTAACAATACGAACACACAAAACGCTAAATTCTCTCTGCATTTGTTTTACTTTCTTACTTATTTGTTCATAATTGGACTTGTGATGAGCTCAAGACAAAGAAAACCAACTTCTAATGAAACTGGTGAATGTTAGTTTTCACCTTGCTGGTAACTAAAACCACATTGACAAATTTGAAATAATTAGAAGTTTAAATAGGTAAAATACTTATAAATTACATATGAGTTTTATAGAATAACATATCTGTTGGCTTTACAAAATAGTAACACTTTTACACTATTACTCTCTTTCAACAAACTTGAAGAAATATACATGTATATATATATATATATATATATATATATATATATATATATATATATATATAATCATAATAGGCACAATATTTATAGTTAAATTTATTTTCAAAATTTGTACTGAGCTGCCATTTTGTTCTGTGGATATTGCAGCACTTAACAGAAAAAACTCATAACCTCCAAACTTCGGTCTGCCAGAAGTTAACCTTATGGATATTTTAGGGAATGTTTTGCTATAAAAAATTTCACTACTGTTAAATATGTCATTTTTTGTGTCTTCAAGTGATTAGTTTCTTTTTTATTTCTTTTCATTTCTTTCGTTTTTGTAAGTTTGCAAATATATGTGGGTTCGTTGTCCAGTTTTCTATTAATAATATTCTACGAATAATATTTTCTACCATGAATAGCCCACTTTCTCATAAACTGTTGAAGTTATCTAATGCAATGTTATGATTATAAAACATTCTATTAGTGTCGTTGTGGATCTACTTTGGTGTTAAAAGTAAGTTTAGTTAAAGAAAATAATTATTGATCATTTTTAAGAAAAAATGGCATGATTAAGAAAATCACCCAGTCTTATTTTATGATGAAATTTGTTGAATAAAAGCACATCAGTAAACCTGTAAGTAATACATCTTCTACAACTGTACAAAATTCAGGCTGATATCCTTAGCTTCTTTGGGCCTTAATGACCTATCTGTCGACGGACCCTTAAGTCCTACTTAGTCACTCACTCAGTCACCACTCACCCACTCACTCCTTAGCTGCTGCGAAAATGTTTTATGAATTTAGCAGAGATATCACTGGCGGGATGGGCCGTTAATCTCCCTTTAAAAGTAAAATCGATGTTACAAATCAGCTACGTTGATCACTGTTTGTTCTAAGGGTCACCTCTCGCTCTTCTCCAAAGACACAGTAGACCCACTGCAAGAGTTGGAAATTAATTATTTTAGGTCATAAACCGTAGGCAGTTATTTTAATTGTTTTAGCAGCCGAGGCGCAAGCCGAGTTTTAGCGGCACAACAAGAGACAAACAATTGCCAATTGTAGTGGCCTAGAGAAATCTCAGATCTGGAAGGGATAGAGTATACGTTACCTATTATTCAGGTAGCCCTAGATTTATTCATTACAATCTGAAAAGTACAGCCCGTTCCTTTTTATGGAAGTTTCTGGTGCGAATGCAATTCCCAAAACATGCTCTTTTGTCATAATTTGTATAGGTAGCTGACGGCAAACACACCAACACCTCTGGGAATGCCACACGGCTGTTAACATAGCACACAACTCATTGTATTGGACACGGAACCTTGCTATTCACGTTTGTTATCTTGTATCTCAACTGGTCCGAATCTTACCACAAAAATATTGCTTTTCAGCCAACTCATGCTGTCACCGAAGTTGGTTACAATATTCTGCGTGGTCACGTTTTTGTTTTCCTATGTCACAATCTGTTGTATTCATATCTACTTCATTGCTAGTATATAGTTTTACATCCAGAGGATGATAAATGTGCCAGGCCCAACTTTTTTATCTCTCCCTCCCCATCGGTAATATAAAACAGAGAGCGTGTGGTTTGGTTTAGGAAACCGTGACCAGTGCATTTGTTTTAACTTCAATACGTTTCGAAACAATGTATTCCAAAACTACGACATCGTTGGCTTTGACTGGCAAGTCTGAGAAATGGTCTCTCTTCTATTTATAACTGGACCCCTGCACAGAAATGTGGCGATGCTTTTGGTGTCGGTCTGGGTGGCTCAGTTGGTTAGACGCTGGCCTACGGATCCCAAGGTCGCGGGTTCAAATCCGTCCCAGACCGATGGTTTTTAAGTGTGCTTAAAAACGACAGCTCCAGGTCAGTAGATTTACTGGCATGTAAAAGAACTCCTGCGGGACAAAATTCCGGCACACCGGCGACGCTGATGTGATCGTGGAATTGACAGCGTCGTTAAATAAGAAAATAATTTTTTTGATGCTTTTGGTTCCCCTTGTTTTATGACTATGCACCTTTAGCGTAGTACAAGTTCAAGAAAAATGACCAAAACATTATAAAATTGAGGAATTTTACCTTTAAAAATATGTGTAAATGTTTCCCAAAACTTCAGCCATCGGTTAGCAATGAAATTTTTTTCAAATTCTAACATTTTTAGTTTCTCTAGTACGTATAGTAAGAGAAAGGAGAAGTATTGTATTCCAACCAAAAATTCGAAGTAGAGATTTCACCAGAAATATATGCCTTTAGGCCCCCTGAATCAAAACGAAATCATGCTTAGAAAAATATCCCTGTGTATGTGCATGCGCGCGTGTGTGTGCGTGCGCAGCATAACTCAAAAATGAAAAAGCAGACTAGAAACCAGAGTTTCTATTTAAGTAGGATACGACACAAATATTCTGAAGAAAATCCTTCCACCCTAAACTCCCTTTACATGACACATTTTTAAAACAGTTTGATTTTCTCGAAAATGGCTCTAACGATTTCGATTGATGACTTGATGACTGTTGCATAACTAATAAACCGCAAGCAATAGACCAAATCGTGCCATAAAAAAACTGTACATCTCGTTAAAACACACAATTCAGATCCAAATGAATGTTTTTGTGGAGTGAGCCATTTCGGAGAAATTCCTTGTTATTTGTACGAGCTTTGAAATACTTTCCACAAATGCAAGATCGTTATCCATTTTTATATATCGTAGCCGTACAAAGAGAACGGAACTTCAAAGCGACGGCGCACATCAAAGGAAGGCCATGGTCAAGCTACCCTGCACCATATGGCAGACGATACGTGCATCAAAGACACACATGGTCAGGCCACCTGGCGTCCCTGTTTGTGAACATGTGATAACAATCAGAGCGACTAACGAAGTATTTGCTGGAGCCTTCGTGAATCTTTGGCTATCGGAAAGCTTAAGACAGCTTTGTATGCACAGTCCTCGTGGTCTGTGGATGTCCAAAGGAAGGTGGCGCAGCAGTTTTATGAGTGTTGAGTGACCGTATTCTCAGAGCTAGCTTTTCTGAGACAAGGAGACGGAATATTGTGTTAAGTTTAGGAGACAGTTGTAATATCATGAAGGTTCGGCAGTCAGTAAAACAGAACTGTGTTTTATGCATTCAGTTGGAAGAAAATACAGTAAATAAAACAACTGGACTGGAATTTTGTCTTTTTGTTACAATATAGACACACACACACATTTACTTTAATTCAGGGAGCCTCAAGAGTGAAATATCGACATCGAATTTTTGGGAGGTATATAATCCCTTCTCTACCTACTATGTACATGACAGGGAAAGCAAAAACACGTGTTATGCCATGATATAATTCCTACAGAAATTATTTAATAAAGAGACATAAGCGATGTTCAAGAGAAAAGTTACCTGAACCTGATAATGACCAGGAATTCTGATGATTTAGAGTTTTTTCATTCCCCAAGAACCCCACTAGCGGGTGAAAACTCCCTGGCTGTTATCAGCGTGAAGTTCCTTCATTATTCATAACGGTGACGTTATCCTTAAACTCTGCAAAACACAGTTTACTGCTATTCTGGGGAAAAACAGGGAGGTTCGTTAAGTTACAAGGAGCGAACACATATTGGAAAGTATGATGCTCCTTATAGGAAGTTTGGCGTTAAAAAGGCGATAAAAAGTTATCGACAGTTAGGAAAACAGGTCAAATTAGTTATTAGTTTCAGTTAATTACATGAGTTAGCTCTACGATGATGAAACATTTCTTAGGTGTTTTATTCATAGGAGGCTATTAGTCCGTTAGGCTCATTTTTAGCTATAAGTTATCTGTTTCTATTATTGATTGTATTCATCTTTGGTTATGTTGATCAATAAGATCAATGGCCTAGTATGATTCATTATTATAATTTTACAATTTCTCAAACGACGCTATAAAAGCATCTAAAGATGCCAATTTTTCGAAATGTTTATGTATACCTTATAATACAACATGCTTAGAAAATATATTTGAGCCTTGTGTACGCGATAAAATATCGGTTTCTGTTTGAGGGATGCTAGAGGAATTAAAACATCTATTACCACTTAGCCAAGCTATGAGACGTATCGGAAACAACGTGATACTGCCCAGCTTTTTACGCGAGTTTTTCTCACAAACACGGCGAGACAGTGTATGTACACTCTTTTGAGATGTAATCATATCTTCAGAACAACGGTGTCGCATATACCGGTAAGCGTGAGAGATCATCTATTTGTGTTTTAGCACTGATTAGACGCCATTTTACTAGTATTTCGCTGTTTTAGTAAACAAGATTACAAGCAATTGCAGTGCTCGACAACCGAGGTCACTATGTTCCTTCGCTTTGCCAGGTAGTAAAAATGCCTTATTGTAAACGTATGGCAGCGAAGAAAGAGAGAGAAGGGAAATTCATAAGTCCGATTAAAAATAGAACACCCATGAATTTCCCTCAACCAATCAGCGGCTTAAGAGCATTCCATTACAGTGATTCTTTCTCTGTCTTCCATTCTATATGTTTACAACAGGATCATTCTTGTTTAGGCGGTTATCATAAGTGACGTCACGAGTCGGTTACCAGGCTCCTTACTTGAGTGCATAAGAGATGCAAACACCTATTCCTGGGAGCCAACCAGCGTCGCTAAGATTTATTTACGGTTTTTCTTTAAAGTTAGATACACCTGGATAACATGGAGTTTGCAAGCCATTCTCTTATTTTCCTCCTTCCGTGTCCACCAAAGCGGGAAACCGGTAGGGAAAACCAGTTCCTGCTAATGTTAGATATGCATGCGCTTTGCTTTTGTTCTGTACAAAATAAGGCCCACATGGATGTGGTATGTCCGATGAGGTAGTCAGAGGATGCGATGAACTTGGTGATGGTGCTGAGGTGCACGGCTCATGGCAAGTTACATGCCCGCCGCTGTTGATGCTCAAACTGCTAGTGTTTTTACCCACGTCTCCTTGAAATAGCCATATATATTTTTTGTTTCTTCTCCCTTGTCACGTGAACCTCACTTATCTCCTATTCGTGGATAACATTTTCTCAACATAAACTCAATAACCTCATTGCTGAATAAATATATCTGCAACATCCCATATAGCCTTTCCACGAATTTTGGACATATACGTTCCCATGAGAGCGAATTTGACGTAAAAATAAGGCACGAAAATCCTAGTTTTTGCTTGTAATCCGGGGTCCTATTGTATTTACCATATCTCCTGGCTTACAAAAGGTTCCATGTACGGCAGACTGGCGTCTGTCCCTAAGGGTCTGAATTAGTGTATATTTACGTCTGTTAAATTTGATTTAATAGTTACTACTAAAACTCATATTTAATCAACACTCATATATTTCATTAATTCTCTTGTACATAAAGTACGCTGCAGTTTCAGGCATAGCATAATTAAGGAGTTAAGAGTTCAGAACACACAACTAATGTAGCTATCAGGTTTAACCCAGTTTAACCCAGGTTGCCCGCCAAGTAAACAGATTCTTCACCTTATGGAAAAGAGTCATAAGATTACACTGTATGCACATAATGGTTTAAGAGAATCTCATTTCTGCTTTTGTGGAAACTAATTCTTCTGCTCACGCAGGAGTTTATGATTTGCCAGGGAAGAATTCCATTGTCTTATTAAAACTCTGGGCTACATAAAAAGTCTTTATGTGACATTCATATTGCGGGAAAAATTTAATGTGAGAAGAGGACAAAGTTCTATACAAGCTTTCTTCCAGAGTTGGTAGCTAATATAAGAGCTAAACCATAAAGCACATACAACTCCGATAATGGCTTCCACAGAGAAATAGCGCCGTTGCTTCTGCGTAATAACCGCTGAGTGCCAAGTTGTAAAGACGGCATCGTTGCCTCAAGCTTAGATGCATGTGCGTACATAAACATTATTTCCTTCCACAGATTGTGGAGCATGATCTCTGCTTTGAGTTTTGCTCTTTCCCACAGTGATAAGATCCCAAGTTCTACATTTTATGATTCCTTTCAAAGCAAATTTCAAGTATTTATACAGTCAAGCCTTAAATGTACTGCTTTGCAGATATGCAAATGGGCTATTTTAGTATTTTGTAGTGCTTTTGTTTCGGTCACACCTCAACCAGAGATTTTACGTGGTCAGTATGAAATGTGTCCAACATAATTTAATTATTGTCAATAAAGAGCTGTTTCGCCGACAAAAATACAATTTGTGTCAAATATTTGGAGTCATTTAGCTTCTTGAGAAAGGGGTATAAATGGATAATTATTTCTCTTTCGCGCAAAAATGCTGTGAACAATGCTGTAACGTATTTCTTCCTCAATTGGGATGAATTTAACCACAACTTACTGTTAAAATGTCACGTATCATTTAATTTCTAAGAGAGATATGGCAACTTCACGTTAACACTGAATTGTAACTAAATCCATTCAAACTGAAATATACAGACATTACAATGTTCTTCACATATTGTCTGCGGGACAGTTAGTGAGACAATAAAACGTTCATATACATATGGCTTCAAAGACTCCAAATACTTGACCAAGCGGTTCTTTATTGACAATAATTGTATTGGACATATATGTTACACTTATGTAGAATCCCTAGTTATCGTATGACCCGGTATATTATATAAATGATGTAAATTATCTATGCCCTTTTGAAATTTCCTACGTCTTAGATTAGGTGGCGAAGGTATTGCATTCTATATCAGACTACTTCTTAAATGGATAATTAGTGGCTCTCTTTGTTTTTTTTAAACTCAAAGTTGCCTTTAATTTAAACTAGATTGATCTTTGTGTCTTACGCTTTTGTCCCTGACCTTTTCCCACGGATATGTCTTAGTTTTGTCGAAAACAAGAGACAGACAAGCTGGCAACACTACAGGTCACTAGGTCAGTATAAAAAAAAAATACCGCAGCGTAAACAAATACCATGCCGTATCCTTCCATGTTTATTGTGCAAGTGTAGGCCAATCAGAATACCAGTTGCACTCGTCATGTGCGAAAACATTATACCACCCTGCGTCATGTTTAAAAGTGACCGACGTGTTTACAACCAGAAACGGTTGAGACCCTTGACCAGCGTTACAAAGTTACTTCACGCCTGAAAAAGCTGCTCCGGATATTCCTGCAATTCTTTTAAGTGATTAATTATTTTGAAACACTGTAGAATATCCCATAATTACTACTGCAACTATCTCAGAAATATGTTACTCTATGCATCTTACAAGTAATAAACTATTAAATTGCACATTCTTGTGAAATTACGCATCCAATTTAGAACAAAAACATTTTCATTTAAATCGGTTGGTCAAAGAACAAAATGCCACTAGAGTTTTTTGTTTGTAATGCTTCTATGAAGTACATATTAGAAGGAATGTACTAAGGTCCCTTCCACATGGCATATACTCATAGCCAGCATATTCAACTTCTATCTCTATAGGTTATTATACGTTTACGTACACAATTTTTCCTTTGTATTTATTTCCTCAACACTTTTTAACTACTTAATTAATATTAATCTATTCTTATATTTTCTTTTAGTAATTATTACTTATGCACTTTATTTATTATCCTATTTATAATTTCAACTCCGTAAATTTAAAACATTTGTCTTTAGCCATATTTATTATATATCTTTTCCCACACTTTATTTATTTTATCAGCTATTGTTTTTAAATAATCGTTGTATGTTTTAACTTAATATTATAAATTCATTGCAATTTAGTTACTTATTTGTATTAATTGATTCCCATTCTTGAACATAATATGAACATTTAAATATACAGTTGAAGCTGCTTTATACGTAACCCAGTAATAATTAGTTCGTATTTATATGTACATTTTTGAAGGTCCCGTCAAAATGTAATTTAGAAACCTGTTAATAGAACCTTATTTATACGTAATGAATTTACATGTAATTCGTTATTATATGTTTTAAATTTGGAGAAATACAGCTGAATTTTACGTAATTATAATGAGCATATGGTATATGCTATCCTAAAAGAAATTCTAGGCGCATTTTACTTATCTCTGTTAACAAAGACGCAATCTGAGCGGGCGGCTTTCGGCCGCGGAAACAAAAAACACTTTTGCTGGTAGAGCCGGCGGCTTTCGGCGCGACAATATCGTAGTAACAAACAAGAAGTACAGATACCTACAGATGCTCATTATCTGGTGTTTACTGATTAACAGCAGTTTTGTCTTTCACTTCTCGATTGCTTTTAAACAATCATAGAGAATTCATACAGAGGTGGAACTTAATCCACACAAAAGTAAAATAAATTGTTTCAGGCTTAGTAATTGCTTATACCATACTACGAACAGTCATCAGTAATAAAATGAGATATATGTACTTAGTGCAAGAAAAGTGAAACATACAAAATTAACTGATTTATTTAAAGCAGAAGAAAGTTCAATATACTGTTTTGTTCGCACATATCTTTGTTGTTTGTAAAACGTTATACGTGTAGGGCCACTGTATTTTTCTTTATTATGATCCAGTATCAAAATCTGATTTGTAGGTAATTCTGAGTTACAGATAATTTTCCTTCTTCCCTCTTCCTGTTGATACACCCATAAATCAGCTTTAACTGTATTATTACTTGTGTTTTATTTGTAAATTATAATGTATTATTTATGTACAGTGTCCTTAATGTGTATATATTTACTTTCCTTTCTTCCGAATGCGAGTTTCACTCTATCCGAAAATATTTCCAATCTAAACGAATTTCCTCGGCACAACACTAATTTAGGGCCAAAGTCTACCTCCCGACCACCTGGATGCCCACTTCTGCTCACAACGGGCGTCAACAATGTGGTACAGTGGTGGAGGATGGGACGTGGAATAGCGCCCCGAATCCCTAAAGGCGGTCTTCGTACCAGCAAATGGGTTGTGAACACTGGGAGGGGTGGGGGTGGGGGTGGGGGAGGGGTGGGGGGAGGCGCAGTGAGAGTGAAGAAAGTTAGGTATATAAAATTAAAGACACTGAACCATCTCCGTCGGTTCAATTGTAACCTAAATATGCAAATTAGAAAGCAGATGGCAAGCAGCACTAGATATATTTTCAAGATTTAACTCCTTGAACTGTTGTAACTTGTTGACATAAGGAGAAACACAACGTAACCACACTGTATATGCTCTTTCAAGCTCCATTTATGCTTTCTACGCCCTAAATCCACCTCAGCAGCGTGCACGCGTCTAAGAAGATTACAACAAAGCAAGGAACGTGAACCAGCAGAGGGAAGTGTTGTCTTGCTTGTTGATAATTACATAGGTTCCCACAGACAGAGACTTGAGATTGTCAGAGTAAAACGCATTACCCTGCGACACCGAGGATTATAATGCACCCGACTCCCAATCTAGTTAAGATATAGCTTCCGAATGTCACCGCCGGGCGGCGCGCCGAGCAAGAAAGTTAATTAAGTGATGAGATTTCATTTGATGTAGTTGTGAAACAGGTTTAGTGCTTGTCATGGACTTTTCAGAAGCAGACAGTTGAGGAAATGGATGCCTTCTCTAGCTGTCAAGGCAAGCTTTTTAGATTTTGGTGCCAGCTTCAAGAGACTGTCAGTCATTTGCACCCGCTGGTATTCTCTTCTGCTAAGCCATCCTTATTACAGTCTCAGCTAATGTTAGAAAATGTAAGAAAATCCCAAAATCCACCGTTTTAATTTGATTGCTTTATATACTCATAAAATAAAAACACAATGCAAGTAACACTTCAATACGCTACATCAGACTGTTATTAACGCTTTTATCATTTTATTACAAAATAATTTAAAGCTGTAATTTAAGTTCTGTAAAATATACCGAGCATACAAAAGCATGTTTTCGTCACGTAGATAAACATCAGGGGAAAACACAAGACGATGATGTTCTAGTAATTAGTCTACGTGTCCCGTTCTCAGTATTTCTTCCACCAGTTTGAAGCATTTCACTCTATATTTATTGTTCCACAGTTCTTGCAGCGCTATATCCTTGTTCAAGAAGCTTGTTATCCATGCCGTTTGCTCACCTCAAATGGCATGCATAGTGTAGAGGACAATATATTCAACAAACCTGCTTCGTGTAACCTACGCCTTGTCCTTTTCCCTGATTCTCAAAACCGAATTCCAGAGTTATGACATCAAACAAATGAGCGACGGACACACCCATGAGATTGTGATAATCGTTCCATTCGGGTTAAATTCCTCCTTACCCTCCCCTTGCATTGCGCACCTCTGGTGCGCCCCTTGTTCATCGGTCATTGCTTGTGTCATTGGACTTTAATACAAACCAATAACATTGGCAGAGCCAGGACTGGCGTAGACCACGACTGGTGAAAAGGTTATGCCAACATTAATTAACGTAACACACCAAAAGACACTAACAGCATCGGAAAATTTCCGTGCATTGGACTGTACTTATCAGATCTTTAGGTGCATTCACTACTGATGAAGTACTTGTTAGTTCGTGTGTTCATCCTTCTGTACGTATGAAACACAAAGAATTGTTGCAGAAAGGCAGTCAAAGCTTTAAATAATACAGGATTCTTCATTTAAAACCTAAAGCTTCTCCCGCGACCTGGCTGGATTCCCTCACTACCACTACCGCTGTGCACGGGGGTTAGTATTGTACCGGCCACCAACATGAACAGGCGCTTGCGTTTAGAGTAACGCATTTTCATGTGTAAAAGTTATTGTAAATGGGAATCACCAGCCGTGCTCGCACAGCGTGTATTCAAACGTTGATCCACAGCTTCTGTTCTATTCCGACGAGGCGTTCCATCTAAATGATCGTGTCAACACTCATAACAATGGGCGGCGCCGTGGCCGAGCGGTTAGCGCGCTCGCCTACCACCTAGGCGGCCCGGGTTCGATCCCAGGGACCCGCATGTGGTATTCGTGGTGGACGAAGCGGCGTCAGGGCGGGTTTTCTCCGGGTGCTCCGGTTTCCCCCGCCATCTCATTCCACCGGTGCTCCATCTTCATTCCATGTATCATCAGTGTCACCGCCTGCGGTGCCCTAGTAGTAAAAGCGGGCGTTAAACACTATAACAACAACAACTCATAACAATGGGTAATGGGCCTCTGAAAATCCACATCGCGTTCAACAAATCCCTCATTATGATCGGAGAGTTGGAGTCCAATATTCTACGAGCAGACCTAACCGCAGAGAGATACCGAAATTGCATTTTGATCTCATTTTATCATGTACTGACAGAAGAAGAGAAATCATATGGGTGTTTGCAACAAGATTCTGCTACTGCCCATACAGCCGAGGAGTAAATGAATAACATTAGGGAAGTGTTGGAAGATAGTAATTAGTGCTGGTGTATGGCCTCTCGCCATACATTTTTACTTGTGAGGTAACCGGAAAGGCAAAGTTTACGAGACAAATCCTCATACATTGGAAGCAAAATACTAGAAATGAGATCATGCGAAATGTTCTGCGCCCGTTAGGTTTTAAACGGAAAGCGCTGCATTAAAGTTTTAAAGGACGTTATCTCCGCTTTGTCTAACAAAAATCCCACACATGGTCCCCTGGGGCCTAACCCAAAGTTAGGTCCCAGGTGAGATGCGAGCGGCCTGACCACTAGGCCACATCGCCACCTGGGAATAAATTCAGAAGTTAAAACTTTTATTATTTGACGTTCTTAAAGCAGTGTTTGAAACAACACCCAAATAATAAGAAGGTGATATTTTCTATATTACCAAAGATAAGCACTAAAATGTTCCATTAAAGTGCTTCAGTATAAGGAAGTCATAACATGGTATTCAGAGATATTGGCCTCAAAGTGTAAATTTAAAAGGCGAAATTAAAAGTTTATGTGGAACGTAAGGCAGAAAAACGTGGTAAACTAAACCTGTACTACTGGTTTAGCTGCCACACCTGAAGTGTTTGAGTAGATACTTCTAACCATCTCACAAGGAAACGTCCCAGAAAAAGTTTACGACATACAATACAAGAACAAAAATGGTCTTGCAAGTTTCAACTTTATAACACTATCTCATGTTGTTGAAGATTGGTCTAGGAGAAATTACTGCACTGAAACACATTTTTATGTCCAACAATAAATTCTATTTTTATGGCTATCGGAGTTAAACACATTTTCATGTTCAACAATAAACTCTAGTTCCGCCATTTCACTGTTGCAATCCCCACCTTAATAGGATGCCTACTTCACTGTTGCAAAAATTGTTTACCTGAACATTGCCAAATCTGGGAATAGCTTACACTTTTGCAACGTGAGTCAAAACTGATATTAAAATTATAAACTGTTTGGGAACATGTATGTTAGTTAAAAAAAATAAAGAAATACAAAGGAAGAAAAAATCCTTTGTGTTCACTCACATGACTTTCTCTAATCAGTCTTGTACGATCTAATCTTAAAAACCGCCTATTCTTCTATCTATTACATGTTAATCGAGATAATCGCTCGTGGAAATAGTTTTATCACACATTTCCTTACAGATTTAATGGGGGTACAGAAGGCTGATAGTCAAATCAAGAACGATTCGCTGTGTGATGGTTATAGCTTCCCATTCACTTGCATAGCTAGGGCATAAAAATAAAAAAATATAGACTTCCTATTTGATAAAAGTATAAGCATTGAAACATTCACACCATTAACAAGAAATATCTCTAAAATGGTTAACCTAAAAAATTATTAAACACAAATTATGTGCTTTAACGAAATATACATTTTTTTTTGTGTAGTGAGATTTTGTCTGTTTTTTTCATGGTTTCCTGTTTGCAGAGGTCCAGTATGGAGAAGTCTTCAAAAGCTTTTCGCAGAAAATTTAGGATATATATTTCACTGGCCGTGAATATTTCTTAAATATGTGATATTTTAATCAAAATAGTTAGAGCCATTTCTGAGAAAATTAATATTTTCGAGAAATGTTCCATGGAAATCGAACTCTAGTGGGGAGACTTATCTTTGTGTCGTATCCTTGGAAAATGTTGAACTTAAGTAGCAAGTTTGGTATTCATTCGACTTTTCGTTTTCGGTGACACTTGTTAACACACACAGAGGCACAGACACACACACACACACACACACACACACACACACACACACACACACACACACACACACACACACACTATACATACCTTTTTGTAAAAATGCTTGGTATTTTTTACTTAGTGAGTCTCAAGACATGTGGCTATTCTCTGTGGAATCTCGATATCGAAATTTTTTGGTGCAATACACTTCCCTGCATAATAAAGGAAGTAAATAGCCCCATAGAGCTAAAGTATGACTTTAGGCAAGGCAGATCATGCATATATAATATATTTACATTACAAACATTATGGAAAAAAGGATAGAATAGAATATTGAGACAAATATGGGATTCGAAGACTTGGCGAACGCATTTGACCGTGTAAATAGGGGACATTTATGGACAATTTTAATAAAAGGAGGGTAGCTCAGTCACTTGATTGGGGGAATTTAGAAGTCTGTATGCAAATACAAATTGTATTACTAATTCTGAAAATGACATAAGTGTTCAGACAAACCAAAAAAGGTTGTCCCACGTTGTTTAATCTATACTTAGAGATGATATGAGAGTTGAAAGAAACGATTGGTAAATATATTAAAATGGGACATTGATTATATGACTATAATTTTATTAGGATATGGAATTAATTTTCGACGAGGAAGATAAACTGCAACATGAACTACATTGCCTAAATAAAATATGAAAAACACAACTTTAAAATGTCATGTACAAAAACAAAGAACCTGGCCATTAGGAGTAAACATCCAGCCAGAAGTAAAATAATAATACAAGATAACATAATGGAACAGATGTTTACGATAGTCTCATATGATAAAGAAGAAGATATTGGCTTTAAACTTAGTAACTTTTAAAATATTTGTGGAATGTTAAAGAAAACCTTTAAAAAGCAAAGCAGCAAACAAACAAATTAAAATTGAAGCCGAAATTGAGAACGCCATAATTATGGATATAATACTGCATCACATGGCGGAATTAGATAATCAGAAAATGTTAAAATTGTTACGTGTATAAATGTACGAGATCTGGGAACATTAGTTGTGACTAAAATTGCCAAAAGGCACGAAAAGGTACAGACAAGTCATTAGGGGCAAGCTTCAGGTAGTCGAGCGAGACCTGGTAAGACCAGTTTTCCTGGAAATCGCTCAGCGCAGGTGTGAGCCGGGAAACAAGGGATGGTCGTTTCTTCGAAACCCTGTTGCTAATTAGGAAGTGAAAGGTACAGAGAGCGTCATAACGCACAGGGACTTGTCTGCGAGAAGCCGGAGAGAAAGGGTCGTTGAGAGTTGCCCTCCAGAACCCGGCGGGTCACTACATTCGTCGTCCATATCTTCAGTCACGGGACTTGTATTCCGGATCCTCAAGTGTGAGGACACATTATAGTTAATATTAACGATTTTCTGTCTTAGTAGAGACACGGTAACGACTCAACTAATTTAATAACGATCGGCAAATCTCACACTTTCTTATGTTGGTGAGAATAAAAGTGTTTCAACGAAGTTCTGGTTTTATTCGTAAACATCCACGCATACCCTGAGATTAAAGTCACATGACAGAGCAGCTGGAGCAGGATACCAGAAAGCAGCATTCTGCGTAGGAGAGCATAGAAGGAGCGACGATTCGACATCAAAATTGATAATGTAATGGCGTTGCCTGTTTTATTATTTGGTAGCGACACAGAATTTGAACAAAAGAAGCTTCAAAATAATTGAAAGAACAGAAATATTTAAGATCAGTAAAGGGAAGTAAGCTACAAGACAGAATTTCAAATGAAACTATTAGAGAGGACCTAAACACTGAATGTGTATGTAATAAATTAACACGTTTTAGGGATAATTGATTAAATAGTTCCCCCCCCCCATTTGGGTAGCTCTAAACCAGGGTTTAAGCCAGAAAATAAATAAACCAATGTCGCAAAAAAGCACAAATCAAACTTTACATTTGTGCAAAATGTAAGCGTGCAAGAGTTTTCTAGCAGAACATTGTATAAGGTATACTATGCATTATGATGGTTAGATATACCTAAATAATGACTTCATATGTATCCTTCACTTCTTAAAAAGCACACACATAATGTACACTTGAAAACAATGAGTGAATCACGCAGACCAGATCAGAAATGAGCTCCGACATGTGGGAGGTAAAGCGGCATATCGTTTGTTTCTGTGAGTTGGCTTACTGGAAGATTGTGTTTAGAGCTTCTGTCGTTTGTTTTTGTGGCAAATTGTTGTCGCGGTTTTGCTGTTTTAAAGTTTCGCGCATTCTTCGTCTTCGAATAGCAAAAAGTGACAAAGTCGATTGTAGCATAAACACTACTTTTAAGTAAGTGTGTGGAAAAAGACTGGCTTGTTAATAAACGGGAAAAGAAGAATCATTATTTGAAAAATTAACCAGGATCCTCTCTGACGTACGTAGTGTAAATGGATTTCAGAAATCGAAGTTACATGGTTCCTACAGACTGCTCCATACGTCGTAAACTTCAAGTTATTCCGACCTGTGTCAGCGGTTGAATATTGAGGGACTCTTCTCTTCCAAGTGTTCTAGTGGGAAAACGTCAGCGTTGTAACATGCTTGGCTGTCACATTATGCATTGCAGCAAACTCTACTGACAGGAGAAGTATTAGGTTCGAACACTCCCAACATGATCAAATTAGTGTAAAACGCAGAACGAGTCTATAAGGCTTGAACTGATAGTTAACATGAATGAATAGTTCTTAAGCTGTAATATGTAAGTGCATTACTCGTATCTGTTTGTATTTAATAAATGGATTTACAAAAGATGCATGCCCACACAATAACAGTGCAAACATGACCTATTTTGCCCCTGTAGCATGAATATACTTCTCTTTGACTTTCTATGCTCATGGAGACGGGAACATAGTGTCGCAAAATAACAGTCAGAAATCCCCACTTCTGACACCAGTTACTTTATTTCCCTTAAAATTTAACCACAAAAACATAGTCCTCTTTTTATCGTTGACACAACCTATAATTCGTTGTAACCTTGCAATTTATAGCTGTCTCGTAGCCTTGACAGGTACTACTGCCTCACAACTGCTCTGTCTCTATCTCACAAATTGCTTTCGGCAACACTCTCACTCACTCAAACTGGCCTAACTGAAAACTGCTTTACACATCAAGCAACTCCGACGCGACGTTTAATTCTCTACAACTATCTCTAAGGATACTCAAGCTCTCTGACTGATCGCACACAAACACACACAATAAAGTGGCAGATGAAACTTTCTCGTACAGTGTGGAAATGCCTTTTTTCTGCCGTGTACACAGTCGAGTTTGTTCTTACCGCTCCACTGTTGTCGGGCCTCGTATTTACAAGCAGTGGTGTGCAGTATCTTGACCTCGAGTGTCTTTGAAGTGCGCAGCCGCCATCACATCATATAAATAAGGAAATGAATTGTAACGAAAGGGCATTGCATTGTAAGAACTAGCGTTTGCAGTATAAAATAGTTTAAAAATGTATAAGAATAGCAAAGGACTAAACATAAATAATGTTTGTAAACACTATGTTATGTGTCAATGTCGAAATTATCTTAGCAAAACCAGAAGACGACTTACTTTCACTTAAAAAACTGTTTTGATAAATATAATCTAAGAATGTCACTCAATAAGACAAAAACAATTGCATTTAAAGGATAAAATTAATTATAAGGAAGGGTAGTCAAAGAAGTATCTACTTTTAATTATTTGGGCCGCAATATTACAGAAATTAAAATTAATAAATTTCAGAGGATGACCACTAAAAATGCTACATTGCAAGACACAAAAGAAAATTGTATAAATCAATAGCTATTCCTCTTTTAACTTATGGATGCGGAAGCTGGTCTTTACATAGGAAACAAAAAACAAAAATACAGTCTTTCAAACGAAGTTTTTAAGAGGTTTATCAGCATTCTGGACCATCAAAGAGATGAAGTAATACGGTAGAACCTAAAAATATTTAAACTAAAGGTTAGAATACAAGAAAATAAACAAAAATGGTACTCTCACATCAGAATGGAATAAAATGGACTACTAAGATTACTCTTAAACCACCATCAAGAGGTCAAAGAAGTATAGGAAGACCAATTACTAATTGGACTGACGACATTGTTCCCGAAGTCGGAACAGGCCAAATGGCCTAAACCCTGTATCCCTGTATCTGTTGCATTAGTTTTTACTGCAACTGTAACAGAGGACTGCCCCGTAAACGTCGGATTGTCTGGAAAAGTTGGGCAGTAGGTCAGCTTCGAATTAACATAAACGTGCCACAACAGAACAGTTTAGCATTTCCGGCGTGTTTACCGCCCCTGTCGGAGAAGAAACACATTTGGCAGGTGGCGCTGGTTTACGCAGAGACCAGAATATTGCATTCTGGTCATGTCCGACTTGGCGCCGGGCTTTACAGCTCTGTTTTAAAGCTCTGCCAGATTCTAGGGACGGATTTATTTCATTTCAACATTGCTTGCGCTAGAAATGCAGGTACATTCACATAAAAAATGTGCGAAGTAAGGGCTCCACAACCAAGCAAAATGTCGATAACTATAGGTAAATAAACAGTTATTTCCGTTTCCTACAAACCTATTCAGATGTTAATTTACCATTTAACGCATGGCGCGTTCAATAAATTTTGTAGGCAGATGATTTCCTTGAGTTGCTGAAAACGAAGACTGGATTAAACCTTGAATGTAACCGAACATTTTATCGATAAGGTGCAGGATCATTAAAATTTATGGTAACCCATTTGTAGACTCTCTTCAGTGCGCGAGACAACCGAATCTTACCGGCGTAATGGTACCGATAGAGGCGCACTAAAATGCTTAACTCACAAACATGCAGCATACCTTTCATTGTTTTACTAAACAAAATTCTTCGTACTGTTCTTCCAGGATTACTTTATTGAGCGAGATTTTTAGAGACAATCGCTTTTAGTCCTACCTTCTTCGCTATTAGTTCATGTACAGAAATACGCTTATTTATCTGGATTAACTGGGACCAAAGGCAATCCGGAAAATTGGAAGTACGGACAATCCGAGTTATATGGGTAATAAGCAAAACAACGTTCCTGAGTCCTTAAATAAGCAGACTTTCTTGTAACAACTTACGTATTGTTTACAAGAAATTAAAAGTATAAAGGTTCTAAACCCATAAAATCAATAATTCCTTAACAAAGAATTAACCCACAGTCTGCTGTTTAAAATAAGTGTGGCGTTTGAACGAAGTACGGTCATGCAAATGCTTTATCATTTATAGTTCAGCTGGAGTGGTGTCGGGTTAGCGTTCCAAATACGTCATAATGTTTGTCGGCTACTCCGCAGCAACTCTAAATTCTGCAGCTATTTTGTTTAATGTTTCTCCTTTATCAATTCGATTAATAACACCCAACATTTTATCCATTGAAGCCACGAACTTCTTTTACTTTGATGACCTTTTAAACTTTTATGGTTGGTGAGACATACCGCGTCAGCACCGTGTGACACTACTAAACTCAACAGGTAGAATTTCACAGTACAGCACAGTACGTATTACCATAATTTAATACACAAATTACGCAGGAACTGCACATCGAATCAAAGTAAAAAGCTATTACTTGGCGTACATTCTTACAGTTGCGTTCTTGCTATCATATTTAAATTTATTATCTAATTTGAACACTACATTTAAAAAAATATCTACAAATCTCATCCCGATAATCCGGAGATCTGGAGATCCAGATAAATGAAGGCCGGATAAATGCGGTTTTACTGTATTCTTATGAATACACATGCGCACTTATGATAACTGTGATTATTATGATTATGATGATCATGATCATAATAAAAGCAGTGCATCTAACAGATGTAGCATTTCACATTAAAATATTAAAATGTCTAAAGCTTTGTTCACCAATATAGGAAAATAGTAGCTTGTATCATAGTTAAGTCTATAAAATATTTTTGATTCTTCCATGTCGCAACTTCAGCGGCAATAAAAACAAAACTTGACTCGTGTGTGATTCTTCATATGCTACAGTGAGTTAATGCCTGCAGTTTTTCATACTCTGCATGCATAGCAGATAGATAAACAGAAACAACGCAAATAAATAGCACACATTTTACTTTCTCTACTACGTAGAGGAAGCACTATATTCCAACCAAAAATTCGATGTCGAGATTTCACCGGAAATGTATGTTTTGAGGCCCCCCCTCAAGCAAAGAAAGTATTTTTAGTAAAAGGTCCGTGTGCCTGTGTCTCAGTCTGTGGACAGCATAACTCAAAAACGATAAACTCGGTTGAAAACCAAAGTTCGCCTTTCAAGGGCGCGACACTCAGATTTTGAAGAAAATTTCTCCACCCTAAACTACCCTTTACATGGAAAATTTTAATTTTGTTGCAAATGACTAACGATTTTGATTAAAATGTCATATGTTTGAGATTTTTTATGGCAATTGAAATTATATATCTTGAATTTTCTGACTATAGCCCATGTAGCTATTTACTCTACATGACTTTCGCATAACTAGTAAACCTTAAGAGATAGATCAAATCGTACTGTACAAGAATGTAGATCTTGCTAAAGTAGACAATTTAGGTCTAAATAATATTTGTTTTGTAGAATGAACAATTTCGGAGATTTTTCTTGTTATTTCACTGAGTTTTGAAGAACTTACACTTCTATGAAATGGAGTATCGTTATTCATTTTTTGCATGTTAACCGTGCAAAGTGAACGCAATTTGAAAGCCTTAAAAGACTTGACTATCGCTCAAAGCCTACTGTATTCCCATATTCCCCTTGCACCTACAAGAAAATAAACAATAAGATAATTTCTGCAAATGTTTCTCTCAACTAATACGAGGAAGATATAGGAATAAGGGTGTGTAAGAATATTTAGTACAAGAATAAACTCATGTGAGTGTGACACATATTAATTGTTTTCTAACTTGGAGCATTTTAACGTAGAACAACATTAAATAGATTATGCAAATATGTTTGGCTTACAAGCATCACCAAACTTTATGCAGTCATAACACCAGTACTAACAAACATGGAAATGTTTAGTATGCTATCCCTTGTGTTTATAGTTGAATAGATCATTTTAACACGAAGCTACAGAGTTCTCGTATATGTTACAGAAGAACTGTTTAAATTTGTTATGGAAAATATAGATGTCACCGTAAAACGCATGTGGTTGTTTACATTTAATAAAAGTTATACCAAAACATGTAACCGCTAAAAATATGGCTAAACATGTCCTGTGTTTATCTATTCTTGTTGTATGTTAAAGTGGGTGGCCATCCTGAACATTTCTTTCTTTATAATATTTATCCCTAGCATTACCCTTTACCCACCTACTGTAGTTTCTTAAATTCTGTATTTTAATTTTTTGATTAAACGTTTTAAGTTTAATACTCATTGTCAATCACTGTTTCTGCTACTGAATCGCGCGATTGTTTCAAAGTTTCCATTGTTGACCTTTTTGAGAAACAAATATCAAGGTGGTCATAAGGTACTCCCGTCGGTATGATCAGATTTATGTAAAACAGTAGAAAAGAAATAGTTGAACAACATTAAATATTATCTTTATAAATATCTCAAGATATAATACCCAATTGCAAAATAAATTTGTTTTTATAATCACTCAAACATTGTGTTAGCAGTGATGGTCACAAAGTACCCCCCCCCCCCCCCCACCACCTCTGTTGGTAGCTCTGTGGTAAGGTTAGGCATAATATTCAATTTTATTCATGTAAAACAGTAAAAAAAAGAAAAGTTAAACAAAGTTGAATATTACCTTTATAGACATGACAAGATATAATGATCAATTTTAAAATAAATTTGTTTTAAAAACTGCTGAGTTATTTTGTTACCAATGTGGATCAATGTTCGTAGTTCTTTAATAACGACTGGCATAATATCCAATGTGATTCATTAAACAAATAATAAAGGAATACGAAGAATTGTAGATTCTATTAAGGATAAAAAAGAATTGTGCTGTTGAGGTTCAGTTTTGGAAGAGACATTTTGGAAGAGACAAAAAGGATAATTGTAATTTTTTCACGTTGGTGTCAGGAGTGGGATTTCTCACATTGTCATTTTGTCACAATAACTTTTAGGCTATTATCCGTAGTAATGCTAGGAAATACCAACTACTTCAGTAGCAGAAACAGTGAATGATAATACGTATTAACTGAATGTTTTTAATCAAAATATTAAAATACAGAATTTAAGAAACTAAAGAAGTTGGGAATAAGTATCTCCCCCCGTTGGTAATGCTAGAGTTAAAGACAATGAAGAAAGAAATGTTTAGAATGGCCACCCATTTTAATATTAATAATACTGTACATGTTTAGCCATATTTTTAGTGAAGTTGGTATAACCTTTATTAAATCTAAACAAGCGCATGGTTTTTAAGCTGACGATATCCATATTTTTCATAACAAATTTAAACAGTACTTGCTCTACTCTTTGCCTTCGCGTTAATATTACCTTTTCAACTATAAATACAAGGGACAGCATACTAAGCGTTTTCATGTTTGTTAACACTGATCCTATGGCTGCATAAAGTTCAGTGATGCAAAAATCTCAGTTTGTAAGCCAAACTTATTTGCATAATCTATTTAATTTTGTTCTACGTCAAAACGCTCCAAGTTAGAAAAAAATGTATGCTATTTATTTTTGCTGCTTCTGTTTATCTATCTGCTATGCAAGCAGAGTATGAAAAACTGCAGGCATTAACTCACTGTAGCATGTGAAGAATCACACACGAGTCAAGTTTTGTTTTTATTGCCGCTGAAGTTGCGACATAGAAGAGCCAAAAATATTTTATGGATTAAAGCATGATATAAACTACTAATTTCCTATATTGGTGAACAAAAAGTCACCAATGCTGCTTATAACATATTTTAATATTCTATGTGAAATGTTGCATCTGTTAGATTCTGTGTTTTATTATAATCATCATTAGAGCTGGGGCTTTTATGTGCTATAATTTAAGCAAAATATGTAGTGCAAATCAATTAAATATGTAGTAAAATATATAGAACGGGCAAAATATGTAATATCAAACATTTTATTCCAGCTTATCATTTTCTTAATTACAACTTCATATGATATGTATACATTGTTTTTAGAAGAGTGGACAATTGGGTAATTCTGGGTTCATTGAAAAACGTTTGCCACTGAGAATACTGTTATAGATACAGAAAGGTCTTTCCACAACACATAAGATACTCAAGCAGATTTTCGTGGAGAAATACCCTAGAATTTGGCATGCTCTATGAAATGTTGAACCACCAGGATGTTTCTTTAAAGCATTTTGCCGTTTACTTAATACAATTGCACCAGCTTCTCCATGCACAACACTTGGTTTTCCAACAGCAACCTCCACAACAGCCAATAGAATCTTGCATAGGCAGTCCTGACGTTTGATGCTTTCTCGAAGTCAACTGAAGTTGCACCTGATGTAGGCAGTCGCTAAAGGAAACCTTGGGATTCACAAATTGATGCACCACTTTCAGGATCAAAAGAATCTACAACAGTCTTAATATCATCTACATGCTCAGTATAGAAATTAACTGCTTCTATCCATGTTCTCCGCCACGTTAATACTAGTTCCAGAGACAGTGGTATCCTTGGTAATTACTGCTTGGAGATTTTAGAAAACCCTGCTTCATTTTTGCTGAAGTTATCCTATTTAGTTGCTGAAACTTAGCTCTAATATCTTCGATAACACGTTGCAGTCCATGAGTCGAGCAGGTAAAATGAAGCATATTGGGATAAAACACTTCCAGAGCAGTTGCATCTTTATGCACATATGCTACAGCATCTGAATATATCGCTAATACCTTCTTGTCTTGTACACCAGTTTAATCTATCATTGGCAAATCTCGCAATAGTTGAATGATTTGTAAAGTGTAGCTCTTTACAGTAAATCAAACATGGTTTCGAGGTGCTTTTAGGTTTATCATTCTCCTATTATACACACACACACACACACACACACACACACACATATACACACACACACAATCATCGAGTGTGTGGATTTATAAGAATACAGTCAAACCACATTTATCCGTCATATTGCAGAACGACCTGGCCAGTTTGTGACGTCATGGAAGGTCGTCACTTCGAGATATCGACTGGCCTTAGCTTAGAGAGGTGTATAGCCGTCAGGTTGGTAAGCGTAACCCCTCTCGCCTCCGCTACTCCCCTCACACAGTATAAAACCCGGCTGCCCGACCAGTCGTTAGTTCACTTCAGCGCGAAGCGCTGCCTGCACTCTTTGATCTTCACTTCAACGCGAAGTGCGTTGCCTGCAGTCTTCGATGTTTACTTCAGCGCTGCCTCCAGTCTTCGTCAAGTAGTCGAGCTCCGTTAGGCGCTGCCACCAGTTGTCTTCGTCAGTCAAAGTATGGGTCAGCTTCGACCAAGCGTAATGTATGAGCCTTATACACTATGGTTTAATCTTCATCAAGCCGAGGCGCTCAGCATTAGTATCTTACATACTTGCCTACATGTTCGTCAGTAATGAGACGATAGGCTTAGCAATTTTCAATTCTATTAACATTACTCGGCAAGCTCCTCTTCATCGAGCCAAGCAGTTCACCAACAGTGACGTCAGCACGCATCGAAGTCAACAGGGTCATGCTTCTTGGTTTTGCTTGTCAAAGGGGGCAAGCAAGTGAGCAACTTTTCTCCGTAGAGAAGCAACGTCGGCATTCACCACCATTTCTTCGAGATGTATGCTAATTCAGGCATACACTGGGCATACGCGGAATTAAGCAGGAACGACGCATTTATTCTTCATGGTTGATATGCAGGAATGTGCCACAGTCCATGTGCATGTTCATTTCAACATAATTGGATAAGGACCTGTTCCAAAAACACCAGACATTTGGGTGAGACAAACAGTTCTGTATTTCATTTAGATGTATGTGTTTAGTGTTTTAGGGTTTTTATGCTAAAGCAGGGTAGATGATCTTTGTATCACGGTTAATGTAGCCTAAACGGCAATAGTTATAATTCCGACTAACGCAATCAACTGAGTGTGGTTAAAAGGGATGACTTTTGTGTGCCAAGTTATATTGGTGAGTCAGGCCCATTCTACCAGTGTTGCTCAGGAAGTTAAATAGTCAGGAAGGAATTATTACTTAGTGCAAAGAATAGTTTACATTCATGTCTATTTTATGTAACTGTTTATTTTTACTACATTTTCGTAATACATATATTATCATTCACCATACTTTCAATGTTCTTATGTATATTCTTGTTACTTAACACCGTCAGTGTTAAGTCCTGTATTTATTTTATGTTTTCAAAATATATTCAAGGAAAAGGCATTTGGTATTATATGTAACCACAATATACCCCACCGATCCATTCCCAACACGATTCCGCAAATAGATGTCCACTCACTCTCGCTAAGCCAAGTCAAGTGGGGTAGCAGAAAAAGCATGGGGCTAGGCTTAGCAAATGTCAAGTTATGTAATGGTAGCAGATAGTTAAAGAAGGAGAGAGTGGCGTGCGACAGCAGTGGTAGCAGAGCGTGGTTCAATGCAATGGTTACATGCAGTAGTTACATGCAGTGGTTACATGCCGTGGCTAAATAGTAGTGGTAACAGAGATCGCGGTTCTTTGTAATTTCATGGTTACATTTAATTCTCTTGGTTACCTGTAATTTTTGTGATTACTGGTTGATAACTTTACAGTTGAAAATAACTTCGACACAAATTGAAAGGTATACTAATGCATCCTTGAATGTATTTAATGTTTTGATTTATGAATTGTTTGCCTCACTATAGGTTGTGTATTTTATAAACATGGAATTACCTTTTCAACCCGAAGTTTTGAATAGAAGTGAACTTGAAAATGAGTTGTGTAACATTAAGGTTGAGTGTAATATTAAGAATTCTGTCACTGATTTACAACAGTTACTGCGAGTTCAGTTAACACAGGATCCACATACCATTGGTGCAAGTTTACCGTGTAATGAAACCATAGAATTTCAGTATTGTGAGCGTGCGTCTCGATCACTTGGTGATCTAGTGGACGAATATGTAAAGGTAGGATGTACACAGTCACAATTGCGTAGGATTAAAGGTCGTGTCAAGTATTGGCAATATAGAACAAACCGTTTGCAAAGGTTAGCTACAGAAAGGTTGGAATCTCAAACTAGGAATATTTCGGAATTTTGGTTGAAGTTAGGAGATAAGCTCTCAGAATTAAAACACACTAAACAAACTAGTGAGCCCATGGAAGCAAATGGTGTAACGCCATTTATTCAGGAAAACTTAGGTAGTCAAATGGGGAAGGAAGATAATGCAACGGAAGTCACGTTAACTAACCTAAAATTACCGCATCCATGCCAGAGAATTCTAGGTGATATTAAGGCAATTCAAGCGAATACTCCAGAACAGATTTTGGAATTTCTTGTTACTTTAATTAGATGCCAGTATCAAGCGAAAGTATACTCGTTGAGTGATCAAATTGTTTTGCAATTTTTTCATGTGCATGTAGAAAACCCAGTTCTAGATATTTTGTTGAGATCAATTACGAATGGGCATAGTATATTGCAATTTCAGAAAGAAATAATCAGAGTTCTTTTGTCTCCATTGAATTATAATCAGTTACTTAATCTACATTACTTTCGCAGACAGAGAGAAACGGAACACTTTTCTGAATTTGTGGAGAACATAAAGTTGATCGTGAAGGCATTATGTGTAAATTACACAGAACCAGAAATTGTACAGAATATAATTTCCAATTCCCGACATGCGGAAATACGTGCATTAGCTTTAGGTCAATATTTACATTCATATCAACAACTGGATGACTTAGTCATTAGATTCCGACATTTGCCCACGGAACATAGCAGTTCTGAAAGGAAAGAAGAAAAAGTCAAATTGGGTTCAGAAAGAAGTACGGTGTGTTGGACTTGTAAACAGACAGGTCATGTCAAATACAATAGCCCGGAAAACAAAGGATGTACATATTCCAATTCAAGGTTCTCAACCAAAAAGAAAAATAGCGGACATTCGGTTATGCCAGTCTATGCGGATAGCATCCCTGTGGAGAAAAATATTCAAGCCATAGTAGGTTTTCCGATGCCGTATGTTAGTGTTGAAGTAGATAAAATTCCGGTTTTAGGATTGATCGACACAGGTAGCGTAGTTTCCTTAATTGATCACAGATGGTTTAGTAAGTTGCGTCGTAATTTAAACACAAGTACTGTTAAGATCATTTCAGCAAATTTAGAACCAATTCAAGTTTTGGGGGAAGTATTATTATCTCTGAGTATAGCAAAATTTCGCTGGAAAATGCAATTTTGTGTGGTTCAGAAATTACCTGTACCGATTATCTTGGGAAATAACTTCATTGCTCATACTGGTTTGATATTGGATAGTTCAAGTAGAAACTTATATTTCAAATTTTGTCCTTCAGTAAAAATACCATTTAAGGCTTTGAGCAATATTCCCGGGATGACGTCATGTGCTAGTGTAGATAATACTATGCAACAACAACCTGTTTCTGAATTTTGTTTAGACCATTTAGACCACGAACAAAGACAAGTGATACAGAATTTATTACTTGAGTTTCCAGATGTACTCACGAACCAACTAGGTTGCACGAACTTAGTAACATATAAGATAGAGTTGCATGACAAGCAACCGGTTCGACTACCTCCATATCGCTTACCACCGCAGAGACTACATATATTGAGGGAAAAGGTAAATACTATGTTAGAGCAAGGAATCATTAGGATGTCGAATTCGAATTATTCAAGTCCGGTTTTCCTTGTCCCCAAGGCTGATGATGATGCTAGAATGGTAGTAGATTACAGAGTGTTAAATAGCAAAATTAAAATTGATCAAGTTCCTCTACCACATGTCCATCTAAATTACCACTGGTTTGCTAAGGCAAAATATTTTACGAGCATCGATTTAAATCAGGCGTATTATCAAATTCCGTTGGAAGAACAATCGAAAAGGTTAACGGCCTTCACCACGGATTATAATCTGTATGAATTCAATCGTTTACCGTTTGGTTTAGCAGTGGGCGCCCAAGTCCTGTCACAATTATTAGACAGAGTTTTTGGTGACATAAAATTTAAATATTTATATCATTATTTAGATGACTTGTGCATTTATTCCACAACTTTTGATGACCATGTAAGACATCTCCATGAAGTATTTTCTCGACTTCGTAAGGCGGGTTTGACAGTTAATCCAAATAAAGTTAAGTTTGCTACTCAAAAATTAACTTTCTTAGGTCATATTATTTCTGGTAACAATGTAACCATCGATCCTCAAAGGACTAATAAGATCAGGGAGTATCCAGTGCCCAAGAGTGCTAAGCAGATATCGCGATTTCTCGGAATGGTCAACTATTTCGCGAAGTTTATTCCCGACTATGCCGAGCAAGCATGTCATTTAAACGTTTTACGAAAGAAAGGGGTAAAGTTTAAATGGAATGAGGAACAGAATCAGGCATTCCTTAGGCTTAAAGAAGCTTTAATTTCTCCCCCAGTGTTGGCGGTACCTGATTTCTCTTTGCCATTCATTTTGCAAACCGACGCTTGTGGTTCTGCGGTTGCTGCCGTTTTACTTCAGGAACACCCTGAAGGTAGACGTGTTGTTTCTTACGCGTCTCGTATCCTTAATGAACAGGAAAGAAAATATTCTATGTACGAATTGGAAGCTTTAGCTGTGTTGTACGGGGTGGAAAAATTTAGGTTTTACCTAGAACATGTTGAATTCCTACTAGAGACTGACAACCAGGATCTTTCTTGGGTTTTGGCCAGACCCAGGAAAAGTGGTCGAATTGTTAGATGGGCTCTGCGAATTTCTGCATTCAAGTTTAAGGTTCACCATATAAGGGGCAGATTTAATTGTGTAGCAGATGCTCTTTCTCGAATGTATGGAGAGGAAAAGAACGAGCAAGTTGACTCGAATACTCCTCATGCTCCAGCATTGACAGTGTTAGGCAATTTTCCTTTCGCTTATGAAGATCTCAAAGACCACCAGATGAAAGATGAGAATCTAGCTTCCATAATATCAACGTTGCGGCAAGGTAAAGAATGTCAACCATATCTCTTATCAAGAGGCGTTCTTTGTTGTAAAGATAGAACAGGGAAAAATAAAATTGTGGTACCCGAGCAATTGAAGAAACTATTGTTTCAATATTTTCACAATAGTCCATGTGGAGGACATTTAGGCATATTTAAAACGAGGAATACAATAAGGGACCAGTTTATTTGGAAGGGAATGGACGACGAGATTCGTTTACAGGTTAAGGCGTGTCATCTGTGCAAAATGTCGAAACCTGCACAGAGCACTCACTTGGGATTTTTGACTTCCACGATTGCAGAGAGACCAATGCAAAAATTATTTGTGGACTACATTGGGGCGTTACCCAGGAGTAAACAGGGAAATAGGTTTGTGCTGGTGGTAGTTGACGCCTTTACAAAGTATGTGTGGTTGTTGCCCACACGGGACGCCAACGCAGCTAGCGCGGTTCAAGGTCTGAAGACTATTATTTCTTGTTTTGGGGTGCCCGAGATAGTTGTTAGTGACAATGCGTCGTATTTTCAGTCCAATTTATTTAAAACATTTTGTTTTAGTTCGGGAGTCAAGCACATTACAACTATTCCGTATGATCCTAGACCCTCATTAAGTGAACGGGTGAATAGAAATTTGAAAAACGCCTTAATTGCATATCATTTTCGGGATCACACCAAGTGGGACGAAACATTATATTGGCTAGCATTCGCGTTAAATAGTGCTAAGCATGAATCTCATGGGCAATGTCCATTTAATTTGATGTTTTCCTTTCCACCAAATTCTCCGCTAGCGAACATGTGGAATGTCCGCGATATAATTCCAGAGCAGGTAGACAAAACACATATTAGAGATGTATGGAACCGAGTGAGGCGAAATTTAATACGTTCTCAGCTGAGGACACGTCGTAACTATGACAAAGGGAGGCAACCTCATAAATTTAACATAGGAGATATTGTTTACGTGAGAAATTATCCAAAGAGTAAAGCTGCGTATAAATACTCAGCGAAACTTGCTCCAAGGTATGTAGGACCTTATAAGGTGCACAAATTCATGTCTGATGTATCTGTTATAGTAAAGAATGTGCACACAAACAAGGAAGTAAGGGCACATGTAAGCCAACTCAAACCATAACTTCAAGCTATATTGTATGTATGTGTTAGGAAGTAAGGTGTATTTTAGTGTGTTTATTGTAAACTTAAATGTCTGGTGGTGTGCTGGAAAGGTCTACAAGCCAAAAGATATAGTTTAAGTAAGATTATTAATGGAAAATAAAAGTCTGAAGCCTTTTATTTTAAATTGCCCCCGGGAGTCTGTGACGTCATGGAAGGTCGTCACTTCGAGATATCGACTGGCCTTAGCTTAGAGAGGTGTATAGCCGTCAGGTTGGTAAGCGTAACCCCTCTCGCCTCCGCTACTCCCCTCACACAGTATAAAACCCGGCTGCCCGACCAGTCGTTAGTTCACTTCAGCGCGAAGCGCTGCCTGCACTCTTTGATCTTCACTTCAACGCGAAGTGCGTTGCCTGCAGTCTTCGATGTTTACTTCAGCGCTGCCTCCAGTCTTCGTCAAGTAGTCGAGCTCCGTTAGGCGCTCCCACCAGTTGTCTTCGTCAGTCAAAGTATGGGTCAGCTTCGACCAAGCGTAATGTATGAGCCTTATACACTATGGTTTAATCTTCATCAAGCCGAGGCGCTCAGCATTAGTATCTTACATACTTGCCTACATGTTCGTCAGTAATGAGACGATAGGCTTAGCAATTTTCAATTCTATTAACATTACTCGGCAAGCTCCTCTTCATCGAGCCAAGCAGTTCACCAACAGTGACGTCAGCACGCATCGAAGTCAACAGGGTCATGCTTCTTGGTTTTGCTTGTCAAAGGGGGCAAGCAAGTGAGCAACTTTTCTCCGTAGAGAAGCAACGTCGGCATTCACCACCATTTCTTCGAGATGTATGCTAATTCAGGCATACACTGGGCATACGCGGAATTAAGCAGGAACGACGCATTTATTCTTCATGGTTGATATGCAGGAATGTGCCACAGTCCATGTGCATGTTCATTTCAACATAATTGGATAAGGACCTGTTCCAAAAACACCAGACATTTGGGTGAGACAAACAGTTCTGTATTTCATTTAGATGTATGTGTTTAGTGTTTTAGGGTTTTTATGCTAAAGCAGGGTAGATGATCTTTGTATCACGGTTAATGTAGCCTAAACGGCAATAGTTATAATTCCGACTAACGCAATCAACTGAGTGTGGTTAAAAGGGATGACTTTTGTGTGCCAAGTTATATTGGTGAGTCAGGCCCATTCTACCAGTGTTGCTCAGGAAGTTAAATAGTCAGGAAGGAATTATTACTTAGTGCAAAGAATAGTTTACATTCATGTCTATTTTATGTAACTGTTTATTTTTACTACATTTTCGTAATACATATATTATCATTCACCATACTTTCAATGTTCTTATGTATATTCTTGTTACTTAACACCGTCAGTGTTAAGTCCTGTATTTATTTTATGTTTTCAAAATATATTCAAGGAAAAGGCATTTGGTATTATATGTAACCACAATATACCCCACCGATCCATTCCCAACACGATTCCGCAAATAGATGTCCACTCACTCTCGCTAAGCCAAGTCAAGTGGGGTAGCAGAAAAAGCATGGGGCTAGGCTTAGCAAATGTCAAGTTATGTAATGGTAGCAGATAGTTAAAGAAGGAGAGAGTGGCGTGCGACAAGTTTTATCATGTCCTTTCATAAAGTTTGTAAGCAAAACCTCTAAAAGTAGTTTTAAAAATGACGTATGACTTCATCCGCGCCCTTCTATGATGCTCTCCCTGTACTTGTTATGGCAGTAATATGTAATTTTCCTTCTTTCTGTAATGCTATTAATATAATAAATATAATTAATTAATATAATTGAAACGTCTGATGTGCAATAGCAACGTGGCCTTCTGGATTTTTATGTTTATTTTAAAATCTATTTAAAAATACTATTCATAAAATTTTATTTTTCTAACGAATATTAATGTTTCCATAAAACACAAAGAGGCTAAGGCAATATGTGGATGCTTAAAATCTAGGTCGTTATATGCTTGTCTTGATATTGTATTCTCTCTGAGTGATTCAAAGTTAGAGAATACAAACAATGACAAAGTTCTTCATAAAATATAGAACCTAAAGAATTGGAAAACATAATCCAGTAACAGTAAATAAAATTGAAGTAGTTAAAGCCACAAACTTGTTACATTACATAAATTATATATACACCTAACGTAGTAAAATAAAATATAAAATAAAAAAAGTAAGACACACATAATATAGTAAATCCATCACTCTTTTGTTGCATGGGGAATACCTTTTTTGACAATTAAAACTAAACAAAGACCTTCCTTACACAAGGGAACAGAATCTAGCCCAAATGCTATATAAATAATATTGTTATATAATTTTTCAAGTCACTTAGCTTTTTCAGTTATACAAAATTATACAGACTACGTTTCACAGGCTGTTTACAGTAAATTTTAAATGTCCATTTTGTTTTTAAATGTTAATTTCTCAAACATTTTTAGTTGAAATTGTTCGAGAAATTTCTCAGAAAATAAGTCACAATGAAAGGACAGTTTAAAATGGGAGTAACTCTTTAAAACCTTCCTGTAGCATTCTTAAATTATTAAAAACATGCGCCAGTGTTCCAATTCAGGCAACACATTGTGCGAAAAATGAGGGAACTTTCTGAGAGGTTACCCTACTTCCTGTAACTCCTTTAGGTGGGAAGTAGAAATGCAATGTACGGCAGGTCGATAGTTCTTTAAAACAAAACCCAAGCTTCAACACTTTTCACAAAAGGAACTGGAGATCGATTTCATTGATATACTGTTTCGTTTGATTGAGCATCACCAATATCTCATTTTCTTCCCTTTTGCTTCTAAATAATATTGCAGCACTCCGAATAAAGCTTTTATTACGTTTTTCTCTATTTTCCCTAAAATGGAAGCGTTGCAGAGGATAACTCAGTTGTGTGTAACTTCGTATGATAAACCAATAAAAACGGAAACAAAACAAAACAAAAAATTATATAAAAGCAGGTCGCACTGAGTGGAAAGTTTGAGAGGCCGTGGACTATTGCCCAGGGACCGTTAATAACAACCCAATTCGAGAGGGAGGTAGACAGATGGATCCTGAAGAGAGCAAAATGTGTTCACAGCGCGCAATGCCCCGGAGCCCGCTCTTCCTTTCTCATTGCCCTCCAGCATCGTACGAAACACTGCAATCTTGCCATGCTTTCAGATTCTTTTTTAAAAAGTGTGAGTGAAAATGCATTTTAAAAGGTCACAGGGGCTGGAGGGGGTTGGAATGAGAAACGAGAAAGAGGGGAAGGGGGATCTGCTGAAGTAAAAGTTGGAGAAAAGTGTAAAAGACGAAGAATAAAAACGTGGAGGGACCAGGAAGTGAGAGAGAAGCGGAAGAACTGCGAGAGTAGAAACTGTGTATTCTTTGGTAAAGTGTCTTATAAAGAGTTTCTCTTCTGTGTCCCCAGTGTTACCCTCTCAAGTATTTAGGAGAGGTGTCGAAGGATGGGATTCTTCCCCTACGAGGGGTCGCGGTAATGGTTTGTAGGGGTGTTGCCGATCAAAAGGTTCGCACGGATGTGAAAATAAGAGGGAGCAGTTCTGAGGAAGAGGAGAGAGAAACTAAAAAATAAAACTTTCTTCTTTTTATTATACTTGGCGTGCGTCCTGCTGCATTTTTAAAACTCTATGCCGTGTTGGAGGAGACAGAAGGGAAATGAAGTGCCTGGGAATTGTGTTCCAATGCTTGGTGACAGCTCTATCCCACAGAAACAACTTCATCGTCCCAAGACTCGTCGCTTGTATGAATACCCTTAGGCTCGATATGTATTTTTTATCTAGGAGGGAGAAAAATAACAGAAGCACCTGCGGTTTCGTTCGCGGTAAAACAGAGATCTGATTTAGAACGTATAAACCAGTGAATTTTCTTTTATGCGACATAAGTACGATATGTAAGCATACATACATCGATGAACATGTATGCTCACGAAGGAAGTATCAAACTATGTATGCCGTAATGTTTCTTCAAGCTCTTTTAAAATAGGAAATAGCAGTATTGTCTCAATAGCTCAATGACAACTTGCAGAGAGGGACTTAGCACCTCGACCGAAAGGCGATCTCTTTTTGTGCCTATGCTCCTGATGGGGCATCTCCCGAGAGGATGGATTCTAAGGGTGGTCGGAACTTGCCACGACAGAGGAGAGGGCAGGGTCCCTACATTTTCCCAGTTAGAAGCGCACGGGGGCCCCAGAAACCAGTGGTTCGCCTTTCGTTCTCCGGGGGACGAGATTTCTAGAGCGCATTTGTTGCCCCTGCCGTGTTGCTGCCATGACGCTCGCCGACGCTTCCAACCCTGAAAGGAAACTAACGGGACGAAGGATGAAATGGGGGAAAGGAAATTACAAAGATATGGAAATCCTTTCCAGCATTCGCCTGGCGACCCGGGGAAACCTAAAAAACAACATGGGTCAGGAACGTCGGCCATAGGGATCCAACCCGCGACCTCCTGAATGCGGGCCACGGACATTGCCGCCCTAGCCACTCGCTCGGTTCGCTGTATTAAATTCACACAATATTCTCTACTCAATATATCTAACCTTTATATAGCTTCAGCTATTCCTGCATAAGCTTGTTTTGTATCTTTCGAGGCAATCGAGACAAATATTTATAGAAATAGTTTCCGCGGGAAATTTGTTGGAATAGTAATGATGTAGGCCGGATTTGTGTTGATAATACAATGTATGTTTGTTATCCGGAGCGAAGCTCTGTGCAGCTGACTAGTACATAACGAGTTCTGACGTTGCATACAGGTTTTCCTCTTCAGGGTTATTCTGTCTCCACAGGCAACAATTGCACGGATCCTAGCGTTGGTGGCAGTCACACTTCTACAGGTTGTTCGCGCAGCAGGTTTGTACACAGGTTTACTTTCCCTATGTTTCTCTATGTGATAAAGCACTCCTGCCAAAACTTCGACACCGAAATTTTACTTGAAATATGAGCTTTGAGATTCCCTGAATTTAAAATCGTCCTTGTATGTCAATATGCAATTTAAAAAAATGCGTGAGATGTGGTAAGAATGAAAATTTAATAAAATGCAAAGGTGTCATGATCTCCATAGTTTCCTCTTCTTTCCCTCTCTATACCCCTCTCCAATGATTGAGTGGTATGCATGCTACAGTCTGAACACCTTGGCATGAAAGGGAAGTATTACCTCTGATGGCTCACTAAATCGTTACTCATTAAGCTACACATTAGAAGCTACACGTAGCCAGATTACTGGTCTATGGCTGATGCGTCCAACCCGTGGCCGAGGGCCGCTTGCGGCTCTCGTTCTCATCGCATTGATATTTGTGAGTTATATTATTTATGAGATAAGTAATTGTATTTGGAATAAGATAAACTTGAAAGAGCAAGACTTTGTAGATAAAAAAGTGCACATTTTACCCAAAAATTCGATAATCACTGGGAATACAGTTTATTTGAAATGATCTACCTCCATCTCAAGCTTTTCTTTTCTTCCCACTTCACTTTGGGGCAGTTATCACTTAAAATAACTATTGTATGATGAATGTTTTAATAAACATATCAGTATATTAGCTATTTTTAATTAATTTAGAATTTTGATCCAATTTAACATGGCAAGGCATCAAATAATGTGGTCCGCAAACAAATTCTTCTTACTGACGGTGCCTTTTTGTAAACTGGTTGGAGGCCCCTGGTCTAAGGCGAGTTGATAACAAGTTCGACAAATTCTAGAAGCTGTACAAATTCACAAAAATGTAATTAGCATGGGGATTAGAAGAAAAAAATTCAGAAGCCGAAATTGTTGTAATATAATGTAAGACAAACAGGTTTAAGCTATTCTGATTAGAACTTTCATCCCAGTATAATTATAGGGAGAATTTGTAGAAGGATTAAACGTTTTTATATTTTTCAATGTAATATTCCATTATGTTTACTGTAAAGCGTAACACGTTTTTGTAATTCCAAGTACAAAATTAAAGTTTTTCTTACAACATTAAATTGTTTAACGCAATAAATTCTGCTTATTTCAAGCAACATTTGTGACATTTTCCGCTCCCCAGAGTCATTACAGTGAGAGAAGCCAGTTTTAAACGCAAGTCTGTAAGTGCTGAGGAAGTTAGTGGTTTTTAGGTGTTGAAGGACTTTCCAAACTGAGCGTTGGAGCAACTTTTAGTGAGTGAATCGTCGAAGTTGTGTGTGTGAACAGTCGAGTAGTATTAGCATTTTGTGTCAAGATTACGATAATATAGAATAGCTGAGACTTGCAAGGCGACAACGAATTGTAGGTTGTATTAGCAATAATTGTAATTCAATTTTAAGGGAAATAAAGTGATGGTAAAAGTAACTGAAGTAATTTGTTACATGGTGTCAGAAGTGGGATTTTTCACGTTGTCATCCTGTCACACCTTCTATATTTAGAATAAATAAATAGGGCAGTAAACTTTTGTATAAGGAGTGGGAGAATGAGTAGACGAAGTCATGAGTCCTTTTCAGTAAAGTTGCTTTTTGCTGCGCCACTTGCTCTGATACAATTGATGTTAAAAGTAACGGAAACCAAAAATAAATATAAACGGTGTTTAAACCACAACCCTGTGCGGCTCACATAGAATGGAATCAACTTTCACGGTTTCGGATCCCTTCACTTACTTTCATTAAATGCCGCATTACATCTCAAAGGAGTTTTCGAAATAAGAGAGCGAAAGCGGCCTTCTAACTCTTGTGTTTGTGTTTGCTTTAACGTGGCAGTGTCACTTGCCCCTGCCCCCCAAACCGCTCGATAACGTTCTCCCTAGAAACAGAGACAGCAGGATCCAATCTTTTGTAGACGCCCTCATTCGCAGAGCCCCGAGGACATCCCGTCACCTCCACCATCCTTGTGTTTGGAGAAGCGAACCTATTGGGTTGGCGCGCCCTCCCTGCAACGCTTAACTAAAAACAAAAAGTAGATTAGCGCTTCGAGGTGAATTCCCTAGTCACACATGCGTGGTATGTGCGTTTGCCTGCAAGTCAGCGGTGAAATAATCCTTTTGATACGACATTACTGATGCCTACGTAGAAAACCTTCTCCTCCATCTGTTAATGTTTAATGAGACAAGGTTACAATGCAAGGTTACAAACATTTTCTTTTTTCCTCTAAATTTTTCGGATAATGTAATGAATCTTTATTCAAATATTTCAAATACAATAATCGCCTATTATTGCTGAGAAGTTGCAAAGCTTTTACTGGAACTGGAGACCAGCTCTACACCTCAGGTATCTCCTCTTAGGATTCAAGCAGTCAATTGTAATGCAACTTTGATGTCAAGTTTCTTATGTAACCGTAATTTTTAGATCCCCGATAACGACCTGAGGATTTTTCCCCCGCTAGGAGGTCTGATAACGACCTGAGGATTTTTCCCCCGCTAGGAGGTCTGATACGGGGTACACTCAGCCCTGTTAGGTCCGGAGCGGCCAGTTGAGGAGCTATTTGATAAACAAGTAGCTAGTCCAGGTTGTAAAGCCGCACAACCGGTCTTAGTTGGAGGACGCAGCGGCCGGGCGGTAAGCTTTGGCCCGTCGGGGCTCTTGAACAAGGAGTTAGGTGAATGAATAAATGCTAATTTATTGGTAGGCTTAATTACAAGGCATAATTTTCAAAGCATCAAAAAATATTCTTGCGTGATATTCCACGCTTATAACAATAAACTATTATCTAAATAATAAATACCCACCTCGTATTTGAATTTTTAATATTCCACGATATACTTTTTAATACCTAATTCCAACTTACGGATGATTTCAGCAGATTGCTATTTTCAAGCATTAATATCTGCTGTGTCGCACAAGCCTTATTTGTTTATATTGCATCCCTCTGTATTTTTAAAGCTATTTTACATTATATTCCTCATTTACCGTTATTACTTTTGAACATGTTTCTTTTGCAATAATTTCTTATATAAGTGAATTTTCTATATGAAGTACGTCTGTATTATATAGTAAAACACGAAATATATAGTTCAATGGAGTTTGTATATAATCATAGATGTGCAATAATTTGGAACGTTGCTTGTTGAATATATTGTATTTATAAGGAGCCACTGTCACAATGTTGAAAACAAGCTGGAATTTTCTTTAGCGCAAATAGATCTAAAATAAAAAATATCTGTCTCGGTTTTGCCTCCCATATGTCGAAGCTTTTTCAACCCTAGAGGCATCTATCCTGGCAAAAAAATCAAACTCTTCCGTGGTCAACTTTCTCTTCGCCACACGCAATCTTGTTGGTAGTGCGGTTTTGCTCGCAGATATACCCACGGTGAGAGGCAAATTTTAGTAATTTAAATAATATGATATACTAATTTAATAGAATTTCATAAACAATTCTTAAAAGGAAAAACACCTTGCTTTTCCATCTGTTTTACGTTAAACGCAAAGTAGAAAGAAATGGTTCTGTTACATATTTTCTTGTAGGTACAATGATAATGGTTGCTTTGTGGTGGCTTTGAGATTCCTTTCGCTTTACATAAACTGAAGGGCGAAAAATTAATAACCACTTCCCATTTGAAGAAGTGTAATACTGACTGAAAAATTCAAATCAATGCCAAGGAATTACTGCGAAATTGTTAACTCTACTAAAAGTGTATTTGACATGAAGCTTTAACGAGATTTGCAATTTTTATGCAGTACGTTTTGTGCATCTCTTACCGCTTAAGAGTTATGTAAAAGTTATCCAGTACAGAAGACTTGTGAGGCTATTTATACATTTTATTTTTCGTGAAAGTGTTAAAGATATGATAGTTAATACAAACTCGTTAAGAGCTATCTTTGAGGAAAGGAACATTTTTAAAAATTGTGGGGAGGGGGGAGAGGGTTGGTGTTAAGTACTAAGTTTTGCATTTAGCCGAATTTGAGTTATGTTATTCACAAGCGCACACACACATGGACATGGACACACACACACACACACACACACACACACACACACACACACACACACACACACACACACACACACACACACATCTTCCTTTTCCAAATTCAGAGGACTTCAAAACTTACTTTTGCAGTGAAATCTAGGTATAGAATTTGTGAGCTCTAGTTAGTAAAAATGAGGAGCTAAATCAAATTCTATCCCACAACTGCTAATGCCTTTGCTTCGCGACACCGTAAACAGAGGCAATGTGGTGAGAAACTTTCCAAAATTTAAAAATGCGTTTGTTTACCACATGCGACAAGATAAATAAACCCACTCCTGCAATAGTTTCTTCCATGGATTTATAAAACTAAAGCACAAAGTTGATGGCTGTTCTATTGAGAAACAAATACATCCGACTGCATATTTTGTGTTATCTTGAATAAATCTCAGCCATTTTAGAAAATTATCACATTCTTGAGAAGATTTAAAATTATTGTTTCGTGGTTTAGATATATCTGTGTACTATAAGTGTGTTTTATTCCATTATTAAGGTTGTTTGTTTTCTTCTTCCTGTTTTTCACTCCCATAATTTGAGAAATCATACGAAAGCTTAGAAAAACGCAGCACCACTAAGGACCATATTAAAATAAGTAAAATGTTTACTCCACCCTATGCCTAGAGCATTGCTTTCCCCACAAAAAATTTCGAAAATATTACTCTACGTATGTTACATAAAGTAAATTAAATAACACAGATGGTCTTTTCGTTTAAACTGAAACATTTCATTATCTAATGGTTTTCTACCCCGAAGCGCTGACACCATATATCTCAGAAACAAGAGAATGACACTTTCACATCTCCCTTATAAAAGGAAGGTGCATTGCAGTATATAAGTTATTATGAAGAGTAAGATGCTTCGAAAAAAAGAAATAAAACTAATGAGAACTCTTATAAAATGTATTGATCTAGAAGGATAGAAACTCAGAGGCTAAGATGTTTCCAATATGACTTAAGTTTAAAACTTGAGTGTGTCGGAAATATGTATGTGAAATTAATTTTAAAATATAAAAATTTGGTTCCTGGCAAAGACACAGAGACTGAATGATTATGTTAAGGAAAAATTGGAACGTCGTTTACACTTAATTTGTTGACAACATTTTTGTTTCTTAACTCACTATGTGCCTTCTAGTTGAGTTAATTTAAAGCTCTTATATTTTACACTCACACGCCTTCTCTACCTTGTTTATAAAACCATTTTTTAAAAAATCTTACCATCTTGTCACCTTCATATAAATCGATATAAATCTTTAGAAAATAGCTTCAGTACATATTTTGTTATAGATAGAAGACAAATATAGGAAACCGAAGCGTTCGTCAAATATATAAAAGTGGGTCACTGTATATCAACCTTGAAATTCTATACCCTTTCCATAACATCGTGAGAAACAACCGAATGTCACGGCACTTCAATAAATAGTAAATAATTGAAGCTTAAAACAAATAAAAACGGGTATTTCTGAATTGACTGATGTCACAAACTTTAAAGTAAAGTTTGTGTTTTAAGAAGAGTTTTTGAGAGTTTTCAAACCTTTTTCTTTTGTAATTGTTATACGAAAATACGCAAAATTCCTGCCCCGTGAATTTAAGTAATACTTCTATTAACTGTTTCAACTATATAGGCCTCGTTGGTCATATCGAGAATTTTGACTTGAAAAACAACCGACGCTGATTTTTATCATTCTTAACATTAAAAACACTCACATTAGCTCCCACATACATACTTCCAGACTCTTTGAGAGATACAGAATTATTCAATTCCACCTGGGGATTGACCTCTGAGTTGAGAAGTCAGAACACTGACCACTTGACCAAAGGGAAATGAAGGAAATCTTGAAGTGGAGGATTTTCTTGAAAATCTTAGTATCGTCCGAGGATTAAGAATTAAGAATTAGCCCGTGAACTTCCCAGTACGGGCGGCTTCGTGAGACGGTAGGGTGGTTTACGACTGCATCCCCGGGTTAGACAACAACATAGAACTTTCACTATTGTCTTTGCTACCACTTTTGTCTATCTTTCGCTATTCTGGACCACAGCATATATAACACTTAGTGTCTCAACCGCTTTTTGACTTCCTATATTCCATTCCGCACCCCCCTTTCTTTTCCTTTTCCGATGATACTGAATTTATACTCAAAGTTTGCGCTGTTCGCACACACACACAAACATAGACACATACACACAAACACAGACATACACACACAGGCCCTTATCTAAAAATACCATTTTTGGATTCAGTGACCCTCAAAACTTGTATTATCAGTGGCGAAGTCCCTTTATTAAACTTTTGAGTGAAATGCAATGCATTATCTAGCTACTAGGTACGTGGTAGGAAAATTAAAAACAAAACAATTAAGAAATCATAAAGTACTAGATGAATATTTTAAAAATCTGATGTGTTTGTTCCATGACTTTCTCTACTCTTCCACAGACCTTCTTACAAACACTTATTTCTCAATACACTTTATGCTAATCCAGATAAACACTTGTAGAAATTATCTTAGTACTAATCATCTAGTAGGTGCAAGGGGAATACAGCAGGCTTTAGGCTTTAAGCAATTTTAAGAGTGGTTGCGCTATAAATAGTTTGAAATTTCGTTCTCTTTGCATTACCAAGGGATATAAAAGAAAAAGAACTATGACCTCCCTTGAAGAATTTTATGTAAGTATTAAAAAATTCTGACAAATAGCAAATAAATGGTTCACTTATAAAAGTTCATTTAACATAAATTGCGTGTCTTAAGAGAGTTTTGGTTTTAAACCACTTTTCGATTTTGAGTTACATTGTTCACACACACACACGCACACACACACACACACACACACACACACACACACACACACACAGAGACCTTGTTCTGAAGATGCTTTTATAATTCAGGGGATCTCAAAACGTATATTACCGGTCAAAAGCAATACTTTCCCTACGTGGTAGAGAAAGCAAAAATATTCAAAGTATTGTTTTAAAGGATAATCATTTAGTAACATTTTACTCCCCGTTATTCGCTGGGTACTAGACAGCATATGGTGTTTGGAATTGGGACTACCAGCAAAGCGGGACAGTGTACAAATTAACGCATCTTACCCATGAGCCCGCTTTGGTGATTCGTCATAAGATTAACCTGCTATGGGCTAATAACTCATCATTTACACTGCGCTGTCTTTGCAGGACTATCCTCATTTCTCCTTATATCCTACAAATCGGTGCTCAGTTCGCGTTGTGATAAATGTACTAACTCGTTTGTGCAGGGGAAATAATTTGGAACTTCATTGACGGAATGTTTTGGTGTATGATGATGATAATATCATATGCTTTCAATGGCTGAAGGTCTAGCTTTGTGCTTCATGATGCTGGGGATCATGGCCTCATAACCCCCACGGGCATGGCCGTTTATGCATTTTAATTGTGTATGCATATTTGGCGAAATGGAAAGATGGCAATTGAAAAGGTTGTATCAATTTTAAAATGAAAATTAAACATATTAAAAACTCACTACTCTGTTCAGAGGATGACTTATTTACGTGGGAGTGAAAGAGGAAATATCTACTTGAAGAAAGTTTTAAATTAAGCTCTGAAACCAGCAGTTAGAAATGTTATGCGGATTTTGTATTCATCTGGTGCTTTGTTTCACAATTGTGTTGTTCACAGACACACACATATACATATACACACACATTTACACAAGGAAATTTTTCTCCAAAAACATGTTTTTACGTTCAGAGGCTTCAAAGCTCACATCCTGTAAAATGCCGACGCCGAGTTCTTTTTAGGTCGACTACTGCAATATTTCGTCTACATATATACTAGGTAGGTAGTAAAAGTTCTTCACTGTTAAAAAAAAAACGCCAAAAGGTAGGTACATCTTAGATAAAAAGGTATAGGTATATTTTAAAAATTTCCATGTACACTCCCCTACCGCAGAGAAGGTAGTAAAAAAATAGTCTTAAGCTGTTTAATCCGTTGCTGACATTCTTAAAATGTTCACAAACTTCATTCTTATCTTTACCATGAGTCAAATTCACAATACTGAAGATACTGAAGATCCAAAAACTGGAGTTGTATATCGTTTTTTAATATTTAAGGTTAGATAGTTAAAGACAATTAAAACTAATGATTTGTCGTTTAAACTTCTCATTATCAGGTAATTTTACCACAGTAATTAAGCACAGCTTGGTAACAGGTATGAGAGTTCGTTCGTCGACTCTGCAGCTGTAATGTAGGCAATTTGGCCACGCAGCGAAGGCAGAGAAGTTGCATATACATCAGGGGTCGACTGAAATTTAATCCGCTATTGCTACGTCATTCAAACATTCTCCGAACGAAGCTGCAGCATAGAGTCAGCCACTAATCTATTGTTTTCTATTGGCATGGAATAGATCGAGTTCAACTAACTTTGGCGTTTCATACTTCAGTGTTCTGTGTCCTAAGTCTATTTTAAAGTCAGCATTTGTTTACGACTTTGTTTAATTTTCAGGACTATATTTACTTGAACACAGCACTAGATTTGTGAGGTGCACACGATTCACATGGGCATACAAAATTCACGGCCTATTTCAATAAACGGTAAAAAATATTCCAAAAGCCATATTTTGGTTCGAATGGTAGAATCTGCTAAAAATGCAATATCATTGTGGGGATTTAAAACAAGAATCTTTAGCTTTAAAATGGTGGTTCAAATCCCGAGTGTAAGTTGATATATTTACATGTTTACATTTTCTTGACCTCCTGTGTACATACAAATATATCAGAAGTCGGTTTTGTAGACTGTATAGAAAATCTAGTATTACTGACTTAAATAATAATTCTGTGGAATCTCATTACTTGCATATGTGTTATAAGTAACATTTTTGCCTACGTCGTATACTCTAACCTTCAGAATGACTGCTTATTTGAATATATCAAATGATGTCTGTGATGAATAAGTTTGTGGAAAGAGATAGCGATGTTGGTTGGAAATGAACTGAATCCGCTCTCTTGAGTACAATGAAGAACCCTCACTAAGGGAATAGCTTTTCTGGTCAAAATCGTTCTTGTTGTCAAATCTCTTTCACTGTGACACCTCTTACTCGGTATTGCCTAGTTAGGAGAGCATCGTCACAATACTGCGTGCGAGTGAGAGGGTGAGTGTTGCTTTCTCTTTCTACATGCTGGCTGCCAACTTATTTCGCACAGAATATAGTGTCAACTTACGTTCAACTGAAACCTTCAAACTCACTAGCAACCCCTGTCGAAATCTATACAATGTAACTATAGTATGCAAATTTGTATCTCTTAGTTTTAAAATTAAAATAAATACCAGACTATTTACATTAAAGTGTCAGAAGTGCATATTTTACGTAACAAAGCTACTCGTGTAAATTAAACGTGTTTGCACCGTTTCTTGTTATTAGCCTTACTTCATTACAACAATCGTTACACTTTTAGAAACCTTTTAGCTACTGAAAAATTTGTGCATGATAACAAATTTAGCTTTCATGTCTTAAAACTGGCGCATTTTTTGCTTTAATCATTAGAAATATTTAGTTCATTACATTAACTAACCTTTGTACACTATTTGTATGTTATATACTTCTCTATTGAAAATGAAACTTTTAAATCAAGCGGTTGTGCTAGAATGTGTAATTATTACTTATATTTTGTGTCGATCTTCTCTACAAAGAAAGAAAGGAATGCCATCAATGGATTCTGTTCACTATGTAATGTTTTTGAAACATAGTGCAGTATTTATTACATTTTTCTAATATTTCACGAACAGATGACAAAGTAAATCCCAAAAATCTTTACCCATATTTCTTATTTTCCCCTTGAAACTTACATTAATTCTATAATACTTACTTCTCCCATTTCTTGGTGTACATTAATTTTCAGGATGACTCGGAAAAAAGCAGATAATATTGATTTCTGAAATGCGATCTTAACAGATGTGATGCCAAGAAAGGAAGATAAAATAAGAAAGAAATATAACGGGATAATTTAAAGCTCTGGTATAAGGCAATATTTATTTGAAAAAGAAAACCATTAAATATATGCGATCTAAGAAGGGTGTTAAGATTGGTCTATATTATGTCGCATAAAAGAAGCAGGCTTTCCAAATTTATAGAGTCCTAAAATGCTAATTCTTGTTCTTTATTACCACAGCTAACCAAATTTTTCACAGCAGCCCATAAATCACGCGTATAAGAACTAAGTGTAATGCGCTTTCAGCTATAAATTATGAGGACCGAAAAACGCATATAAATGTGACAGATAATGGTATAATGAGTTCCAAAACAGACGTTTGTCGAGCCGCTAACATAAAAGGGAATATAAAACACACGCATCCTTTTGTGTTCGGGCAGGTACACACACTAGCCATTATGAACATAGTTCTGCAATGAAGCCACGTGCTTTATTACTTATGTAAGAGTGCCAAAATGCCCTTATGCCTATGTTGTGTATGCAGATAATGGCCATGCAAATTAGTCCCACGTGCGATATTATTACATTAATTTAGCACTTCGTGTGCGATGTGCGGCAAATGAGATCTTGGGGGCAATACCATTTGCACTGGGCCACACAGTCTTGAGTAGAATAAGCTCCACAAATATAGAATAATCATTTAAAACTGAGAAGGACGATTTCTTAAGTTTCTCCCCACAGAAACATTAGCATAAATATTTTCCGAAAGCGCATGCGCCGACAGCTTTTGCTACTTTATTATTTCCTATGCAGTTTGGTAGCTCTAGAGAGTAATTTTCTCCAACATTAATTACTGCCCTTTCGCCACAAATATGTTTTGAAGTCCCAATGAAGCAGAAGTTATCTATTCTCCCAAAAGAGAAAACTCAGAAGAATATGAAACTGTATTAAGAGCAGTATATTTCAAGATTGAAAAATGACACTTTTAACTGAATGCTAATCAATCTAACTATGGAAAATTTTACGTAATTATTAAATTCTAAAAAATGTTCGGAGATTTTTTTCCATGTGTTGGTATGCAAAATTAATTTTAGATCTCTGTGGACAGCTTCTTCATTCATAATTTTAGGTCACTGAGAAACCATGAAAGATAAACTCCTATTGTAGGAAAACTGTGCAAGTTATTGCAATAGACAATGCTATTAACTGAAAATAATGGTGTTCATAGCGCTAATCCTCAATGACCGATTAAGACATCTGCACACTCCTATTTCATTGCAAATAAATTTACTTCATTATTATATTATTTTTGTTAAAAAATATACCCTTTAATGAGATAATATTTTGACGAAACATATGGCCGGTGCCCAAAATAGTTTAAAGATAGAATATGTCGGCGAAATATCTAGGTGTCCATAAACAATTGGCAGGACCTGTACAAAGACGAGAATGACCCGCTGGAGTAGAGGTAATTCTTGTAAGAGCCCTTTACTGCACGTTTTGAATTATCTTCTCTGTGTGTTTAATACATTATTTGAGTGTTTCTGTACTAAGTTTATAAACAACTATCCACATATTTTGAGTGGTCAGCTTTCCGCGGAAATTAGTTTAGAGCAGTAAAGTAGATGCCAATAAACTGGGTGAATCTACTCTCGTTTATATCATAGCAAGGATATGATCGTAGCTTGGTTGTGTATTGGCCACTGCAATTTTACACATGGTTACTTTTTAAGCTCGTTGTTCGCTGTGTGAAAAACTTCTTTCGGTGCGTCACATGCTAGTAGTATGTTTTCCTGGTGCACATTCGGGACGATCTGCAAATACTGGCTGGTCTTGCGAGGTCCTGGCAGACGATAAACTAGCAGTGGAAAGAGTTCTGAAATTTCTATCAATGGCAAACATAGATATAAGGGTATAGAGTTTTATATCTCAAGATTAAATACTTTTAGGAACTTTTATTGATTTGTTTTAATTCTGGCGTTTGCTTCATTAATTTTTTTTTATCTACACTTTTCTTTTCCAACTAGTTGAGCATCCTTAATCATCATCATCATCATCATCCGCTTATTTTCTAAGATTGAAACATTTATACACAGAAAATGTTTTGAGTAAAAGCACGCGAATATAAAAATGACTTTTGATATCAGTACTGAAATTTGTAAGGTGGTAGGACTTCATCATATTAACTTTTAATTTACACTCATTTCTAATATGCTTTTCATTTAAAGTTAATTATACTCTATTCAATACTTGGGCATTTGTTCGTATATTTATTTTGGTTTACAGCTACTTTGTATTCTGAGTTCTTAAAAACCAACTTGAGTTTCATTCTGTATCTGCATCGTATTTTCACTATTTCAGCAATTCTAAATGGATAAAACTCTCTAATTACACCTTATTATGATTATATTTTTAAAAATAATTAATTTTAAAATATAAAATAAAATATGAATCGGAAAATATGGATGAAAAATATTCAAGAACTTACACACACCGAATTAAATTAGTTTATTAAACTAGTTATCCTTGAAAAATCATATATTCTTTTTCTTCAACTTTCTTGTTCTACTACTATCGTGGCGTCAGGGGTTTACCTCGATCCATTTTTTAAACTCTGTCCCTTTCCGAGCGTCACATTTTCCTTCTGAATCTGACTTACTTAAGGGGCAGGATTAGCCAACGCTTAATGTCCCTGCTTTGTCCCTAAGGTACTCGGGTACATCCTCAGTTTTTGAGGTAGGGATTGGGCATTTCCTCCCAACCCCGAAAGGTTTTGGAGGCTGTTTGCAGTGGTTTTCCAATGGGCGATGAGGTCGCCACTTCCCTATGCAAGTCTTATATATCATTTTGTCGGCGGCGTACCAAGCTGTATCCATTTGTGTTTAAAGGTATATCGAATAGTTATTACAGTACCACATTTACTACATTTTAATATTTTCCCATAAATAATAAGTCATCTGCCTTGAATAATATACAAATGTCTTAAAAAAGTTTAAAATATTACACGTTAAATATATTTGTATGGATATACACATCTTCAAATCATTATTGATATGAAGTTTTCACACAACTAAGTTTAACTAAATCATGAGATGACAAAATGTTGCTCTAAAAATGGGTAAAACTGGCAATTTGTTTAAAATAAATGTTGCGGGCATTAACCACTAGTGAGATATTCACTTATTAATAATTGTTTCAGAGCTAAATTTTATTTTGCAGTGTTAAGTTGATATACAGTTTTCTTTCCTGGCTTCGAAAGGGTGGAGCTTTGAAGCCTTATGGCGATTTGCTTTCTAATGGTGACACTATCGTTTGAACCTTATGTATGCCCCTTGTACCTACAATTACGTTAAAAAGTTCTGCAAATATTTCATGAAATATATTGAAAAAACTAGTGTTACTTAACATAATTTTCTACACTTTCTATTGTTTATTTCTATACAGCTGCTAGCAACTGTTCCTATACAAACTTATGCAGCTTCAGGACAGCAAAGGTGAATATGTGCAGACAGTTTCATTACAAATAAGAACCCGACTTGATCGTCAAGTGTTTAAAAGGGGCTCTCTGTGACTTTAAAAGTTCACCCAGTTTCTATGACATCACACGGAACAGTTAAATAGTGACAGGACTTTAAACAACTTGAGTATTGAACAACTGAAACCATCATAGACCATTATCTCAGAAATGAGTAATGCTAAAAAAAAAACACCTCCAAATAAGCTGTGTGTGATATATTTTGTCTACACCTTAACATGTGCCATTTATACAAATCTATACAAAGCTATTTCCGAATGAAGTATGCTTTACAGGATATTACCAGAAAATTCAAGTTATACCAGTTATTTCTCACGGGAATGTGTAAAGTATGTGATACCTTAATAAAAATCTTCAGCGCAGCTTTCGACAAAATCATTTTTTTCTGAAAACGTTTGTGGTGAAGGGATTTTCTTTAAAATATTACTGTTGCATATTTTGAATACTATGAATTTAAATACTAATAGTGGTATTTGACCGCCTCCGTAGCGTAGTAGATAGCGCGCTTGCCTATGGCGTGGAGGACCCGGTTTCTATCCCCGGTATCAGCATGGGGATTTTTTTCCTGTTGAGAGGTCTGGCACGGGGTGCACTCAGCCTCGCTGAGGAGCTACTTGATGGAGAAGTAGCGGTCTCAGATCAGGAAGGCCACATTTCAGGCTGAGCCTTGGCCCTTCATGGGCTGTCACGTTGGGGGTTTAACCCTTTCATGCCTGAATTATTTTGCTCTTATGCCGTTCTTCCTCTAATTCGAAACCGGTTTAGATTAGGTAGTCTGGGACACCTTCAGCCTGCTGGCTTGAATAGCCATGATCGTTGAGGCAACACGAAGTGCACTGGCCACGCACTCAAAAGCCTGAGGTCGTGAGTTCGAGTCAAATGTGCCTGTGGTAAAGGACGGGGAGGGCCCACGTAACATAATCGGTGTGATGGAACACGTGGATGATGACGGGGTATCATTTGACTGCGGTTGCATGGATTTTGCTTCTTTTCTTATAAAAAACACTACAATATAAATTGTAAAAAAAAATAATTTTTACAATCCAAAACGTCTCAAATATGTATTTTTAATTGGTGACAGACAGTATAACAAGAATATAGCAGAAAAAAAGTTAAAACTAGTACAAATAGGAAAAAAGCCTATGTATCTTATAATACACACTAGGCATGAAAGGGTTAATAGTGGTATTTATCTAACTTTCTGCTTTATACAGTTTACAAACTACACACATACACTGACACGTGGATCTTTTTGTTGAAAATGCTTTAGCAGATCTTGGGGGCACCAAAGTATATACTTTTGGTAAAATATTGAATTCGAATTTTTGGGTGGAATGCAACGCTGGTACGTGGTGGAGTTAACTACATGGTTTAATATCTTTTGTATCGATATATTAATTAGGCGTCGATAGTGGTTCGGAGAGCCAACATAATGTAATGTATTTTGAATTGCATTGTTTGCATGGGGTATTTTTATTCCTAAAGGAAGTAAGGGTGAAGGTTAGGGAACGTAATAATGTGGCAGCGTTACCAGAGGAACCCTCTGCATTGGAATTAGCTTCTCTGTGTTGCAGAAGCCTGGAAACAAAAGCGCAGGGGAAAAAATGGTTGTTTTTGGAGTGCGAGTCTTCTCGCCGGGTTTTCATTTACACGAGACAGTAAACATGAATTAGAGAAGCCCTTAAAAGTGTGTCGAATAGCGGTGGCAAATGTTGACGTTGCTAAGAGCGTAGAACAAAATGGAAAAGAGAGAAGAATTAATGGTTTACCAGTCTGCTAATGCCCTTTAAGTCCTATTAAATTTCAAAGGACAGGGACATTAAAAGAGAAACCCTTTATTTCATGCTCTAAACCAGTGCCACGTGCGTTGAAAGCTGCAACAGTAATTCGATCCTCTGGATTTTACAGAAGGCGGCGGTGGTAACGAAAGAGATTAAACGAATCCAGTCATCAATCTTGGCTGTAGTTGATGTTAGTAGCTACCTCGTAGTGCCTCCTCCCCTATACTACATGTAGCACTCCAGCCATCTGGCGCACGTCGTAAAAACTACGGGCAGGCAGAGTTATAGCGGGCGCTAGCTTTCCGAGCCAGCAGCGAATCGAAGCGATTCTCCAAGACGTAGGCTTCCCGCTGGGCAAGGGAGAGATTACACGAAATCACGGTTAATAGAGCGGCAGCGACCTTCATGCTTAAAACACGTCTTTGCCATTTGGATGATTTGCCGGAGATGTAGGGATAAGGCTACAGGTGGCATCGTCCCAATCTGCTCTTGCTCATTTAAAGCCAGTCAACTAAAATGACATCATAGAGTTGATATTCCTCTTAACATACGACATGACAATGAAATTTGGCAAAACTCTCGGGAAAATTAACGCTTAGAATTGCATGTCCGTAAGGTACTCAGAAGCTATAAACTCAAAATTCATCTTTACTTTGGTTACTGTGGATGTTTACCCTCATATGCAACAAGCGAACAAATTGGAGCTAAAATCCCCTCAGCTCTAAAATCTCAAATTTCTCAGGGTTAAAATGTTAAAGAATTAAAACTTATATAAATACTCCATGCTATCAAGTTTATTGAGTACAGTTTTAAATTAAAAAGTGAGTATAATGAATCAGATTTACAATGATAAGCTTTTAAACATTGTTTTCTTTTGAACTAATACTGTAAATAAAACCGAATACACAAATACCAAGAATACGAGTATTAGAAATAATATAATTTTTAAAGTATATGGCATGAGACATTTAGCATAAAATAATAGCATTGGTTTTTTTAAAGTAATTAATTAAAAAACTACGTAAAATACCGAAACGAAATTTGAAACATTGCAGCCAAATCGGGCGAAATGCAAAATAGTAGTTTCTGTTTAACAAAGCTCATCATTGTTACTGCATTTAATTTGCATAACAGTGATTCAGTTTATAAATCAATAGCTTTAATAAATATTTCAAATTTTATGGGCAAAAATGGGCACTTTTTGTTTCGCTGATGAAACTTTGATTGCGGAATCAGAAGACAGGATAAAAATAAAACCACACATTGAAAAGATAAAACATAAAATGAAAATGGCAAAATCTGTTAACAGCAAGATTATAACAATTACGAAACTTTCGAACAAATTGAAAGCTTGGTATGCGAATCGACTACTGAAAGACATTAGTTTAGTTTTATGTGTGGCACAGTAAATAAATCACCAATAAGCAAGGAAAAATAGAAATGGAATCTTAAATGGCATTTGCAGTTCCTTTATTCTTATTAAGCAAACGTATCCCTAAGCAGAGGGTATAAACTAACATTAGAATGGTCATAAATTAAATGATTATGGTTTCTTTTCAGGCACTTTGCTGGAACGGTGAAATTTTAGACGACTTGATGTTTAAAAAAAGAGCAATGAATAATGAAAAGCAGAATTGGCTACATCATAAAAATTATTCATGAGGAGAAATTATCAAAAAGTGTAGCAAAATATTAACAAAAAAGAGAAAATCGATGTATAAAGATCAAGATGAGACAGTTTCACTGATGGGAACAGGGTGGATCTTGAAACACATTTAAACCTGATGATGATATGACAACGATTCTGACTTGCCCGCCAAAGTAATGTTCGAGCAACCATTAACTACTGTTAGGTTAAATCTGGGCACAACGTATATACATAATTTTGTACAGTTCGGTGCAAGTAGCTTTTGATTCTGTGCATTATGGTGGATTCTCTGACAAACACATGAAGAAAGATATATTGACGTTACGTAATGAACCATTCTGGAAAAGTGAATAATTTTGATCGATTATTATTATTATTATTATTATTATTATTATTATTATTATTATTATTATTATTATTATTATTATTATTATTATTATTATTATTATTATTATTATTATTATTATTATTATTATTATTATTATTATTATTATTATTATTATTATTATTATTATTATTATTATTATTATTATTATTATTATTATTATTATTATTATTATTATTATTATTATTATTATTATTATTATTATTATTATTATTATTATTATTATTATTATTATTATTATTATTATTATTATTATTATTATTATTATTATTATTATTATTATTATTATTATTATTATTATATTTCTTTGACTATCATCCGGGATATTCCTAGCATTCGAAACATACGCAACCTAGCATTCACCAATACCTTAGATTGGAGCAGTCTTGAACTTTCGAGAGGAGAATACTCTATTTTGGCCATGGAGAGCTCTCCTGCAATACAACGAAGATTTGATAAATGTCTGCAGGTTGTATTATATAAAATACATCACTTAGTATTGTATGTTATTACAGTAACCATCGTAGATTGTCAAATAAGTTTATTATGTTGATGCAAAAGATCCTCAAAAATAACTATACCTACTATAGGTATAATTATTATTATACTATGCCTAATCCTGCTCCTCCTTGTTTTTGATTCGTGGTCCGGTAAAACTGATGCCACCTTACATTTAAGATCTATGTTCTGGTTATGTGGAAATATCCATCAAAGTAACTGTCATAAACCATCTGTTAGTGCCAGTCATTTTACGGCAGTATAATTTATTTTCAAAAACGCTTAAGACTCATTTTAAACACACCTCCAGAACTGCATGATAGGGTTATTTTACGAAAAGATGGGTTTCGAGAAAAATCCGTGTTACGTCAATCTTGGCCATATAAGCGAATACAGTGTTGAAATAAAAGAGAATTTAAGTGTTGAACGGGACAGTTGTTACTGAGTGGAGTGTATCGTCAGAAGCAGTTAGAGAATACTAGCGAATGTGTCAAGGTTACGATAGGACAGAACAAGTGTAAATTTTAAGGTCTTTACGAATTGTAATTATATTAATGATAAAATGAGAGGGCTGCGCTTATGTGATTAAATTTTAAGGGAAATAAAGTAACGGAGAAAGTATCGGACTTGTCACATGTCACAATATCTAACAACTTCAAAGCCCTAATAAACACTACCTTAATATGATAAGCATGATACATATTTGGACAGGTTTTAAAAAAATATATACACGCATTTTGGAGATGCATTAACATGCGCAGGAACAATAATTCTGTAACTATAAAAGGTTCACGTCGTATATTCATTTTCTGTTTATATATGCCAATGTTATTCTTGCTTCAGAAACAACTAAATACATGTATGCCGATTTTTACTTTCTCTACTACGTATAGTAAGTAGGGGAACTATTGCGTTCCACTCAAAAATTTGATGTTGAGATTTCACTGGAAATATATCTTTTAAATCCAAAAGAACAAGAATTTTTAGAAAAAGTTGTATGTATGTGTGACTAGCGTAATTCAAAAGCGAAAAGTTGCTTAAAAACCAAAGTTGGTATTTACGTTTAATATGCTTCAACGATGGTTCATGTAGATTTTGAAGAAAATTACTCCATCTTAAACTACCCTTTACGTGGAAAATTTTTCGAAAATTTTGATCTTCTCGAATATGGCTTTAACGAATTTGATTAAAATGCCATATATATGAGAAAAGTTTATGGGAAATGAAATGTATATCTTGCATTTTTTAGCTGTAGCCTATGTAGTTCTGTCTAATTTTGATGACTTTTGCATAACTGGTAAAGCGTAAGAGACCAAATCTTACTGTTCAAAAAATGTAGAAGTTTCTAAAACACACAATTTACGTCCAAAAATTTTTTTTACGGTGAACCATTTCGGAGATACTCCTTGTTATTTGTGTTAGTTTTACAATATTTATACTTCCCACAAAAAATATTCGACTATCGTCAAAGCACCAACAAGTAAATAAGCAATAAGATAATTTCTGCAAATGTTTATCTCAACTAACACAAAGAAGATAAAGGAATAAGAGTTTGTAAGAATGGTTACAAATTGTGGGTGCAATACATAATGTTTAATAGTTATGCTCTGTTTTTAAGTAGAACAATAAGGAAATGCAATGTATATAGTGTATATCGCGCGCTCTAGTACGCAATGTGACTGAAGCACATTAAATAGGTTTCCTTTTCACCCCCCCCCCCCCGACTCGTCGCTCAATGCTTGCGTAGGTGCCAAGCGGCAACACAGAGGAAGTCATATAGGTAAGTGAAACCAGTTAACACACATGTTTCTCAAGGATTTGAGGCGGCAATATTGTGGAGTTCTCTTCTGGAAAATATCTACTTAACTGTTCACGTTGTTAATGTTTTCGACATCGCCGCGGACTCTTTTCAAATTCGATGTCGATATTTTAACGGAAATTCCAGATATACTTTTAATTTTAAATGAAAATATATTAAACATATGCCATTTGATCAAAATCAGAGTCAGTTTTGAGAAAATCGAAAATTTTCAAGAATGCTCAATATAGTAAAGGGTAGTCGTTGGCAGGGTTTTTTTTTTTTTTTTGTGTGTCGAAGATGCTGATCTTAAATACCAAGGTTCCGTATTTAACCGATCTTTTCTTTTTTATTTTGCTATTCGGAATCAGGTGCGCGCGCACGCACACATACAAACATTCCTGTTAGACATTTGCTATACTTATATTTTGAATTACTGTCGTATATCTTTGCAATTTTCTATTTTTTGTTATATTTTATTCCACCAAATTGAATTTATAACATTAATACTTTCTTTGTTTTTCGGAAATTCTGTGCTCAATTTCTGTGTTCGTTTTCCCATGTTGATCTATTTTTGTCCTTAGGTACTTAGGTACTTTCTGTGCTTGGTTCTGTTATTTCCCCATTGTCTAGTTTCAGTTGTTCTTTCTCTTCTCCAAAAATTAAATATTTGATTTTCTTTATGTTTATTGTGGGTCTCAAAATTTCATATTCCTCTATTATAGGACAATAGGTAGCTATTTAAAAAGTAAATATTGTGTTTAATATAATAAAGTAATATCAAATTAAAGGAACCGGAAACAACATTTTCTAACAGGTCTCGCCTATAGCTCCTTAAATACAGCCTAAAGAGGAAATAATATTGATAAGTTAATAGTGACATGAATGCTTTGCGTGCACAATTTGCTGCTGTGTTGTGTTTCAGGGACCCTCTTGTAAGGGAATAGCGGAACAAGAAATGATTCGAAGCTGAACATAATTTATGTATATGCATACAAATTCTGCCTCCAGCACAGTAAAAGTCTGGAGGAGAAGTTTCTGGGAGTAAAACTCGCTCCAGAACGCAAATTTATACGAGCCCTGTAGCGTGCTTCACAAGGGGAAATGTTATCACTCTTGATGGGCTGTGCTTTACAGACTAGGGTCTGATGGTGGCTTAGTGTATTTACACGTTTGTTTGCGTTATTGAAATATTATAGCAGCAGTAAGCAAATCATTGTTTAGTACTGGGCTTAAGCGCAATAATTATTTCCATTTAAATGTATAGTGATCCGATTTAGTTATTTACATGAGATCAAACAATACCATTCGACAGTCAATATGATAACATAAGCCACCTGTATCTCAGGGTTAAAATACGAGAACAGGGTATGAACTAATTAAACTATTTTAAATCGAAATTGTAAATAAGGAATATATGAAGAGGCTGACCACAACAATATCCACCACAACGACAATAATATTTATGATTATTATGATTATTGTGATTATTGTGATTATTGTGATTATTGTGATTATTGTGATTATTGTGATTATTGTGATTATTGTGATTATTGTGATTATTATGATTATTGTGATTATTATGATTATTGTGATTATTATGATTATTGTGATTATTGTGATTATTATGATTATTGTGATTATTATGATTATTGTGATTATTATGATTATTATTATTATTATTGTGATTATTATTATTATTGTGATTATTATGATTATTATTATTATTGTGATTATTATTATTATTGTGATTATTATTATTATTGTGATTATTATTATTATTATTATTATTATTATTATTATTATTATTATTATTATTATTATTATTATTATTATTATTATTATTTTTATTATTATTATTTTTATTATTATTATTATATACAAGCTTATACATTAATAGGTTTCCTCAAATTGCAAGTTACAATTAAGTATTTTTATGCCGGTAAGGAAAGATGAAGTAACATAATAATAATAATAATAATAATAATAATAATAATAATAATAATAATAATAATAATAATAATAATAATAATAATAATAATAATAATAATAATAATAATAATAATAATAATAATAATAATAATAATAATAATAATAATAATAATAATAATAATAATAATAATAATAATAATAATAATAATAATAATAATAAGAAGAAGAAGAAGAAGAAGAAGAAGGACGAATTTACTGGTGTATACGATTTTTCAGCGATAGGCTTATCTGTAATTCACTAATTCCTCAGCGTATTTAAAGGTATTTAAAGGTAATTTGAATATGCTTTTGATTTTTAAAAATACCCAAAAAAGAGTTCTGAAGAGTTACTTGGAAAAATACAAATCTGGTGTTCTAAAAACCTGTCATAATTTGGAGTAATCCTTTAAACAAGGACATTAAAATCTATTTGACATGCGCATGAATTTTGCTTGTAAATATTCAGCTTAAATACTTAGGCATAAAAGCTCTCAGAGAATGCTTGAAACAAACGAGGAGGGTAAATAAAGGAGCTTAATTTGCTGAAAATGAGTACAGAGGGTTTATATAAACGTCAATGTGAAAAAATAGATAAATTAACAAAAAAGATAGTGCTTGGTGAACAATTTTATGTAGCGCACAGCAAAGCTTATAACCACCACATAATGCATAGTACTTTTATTGCAGCAACAAAATATATGGTGTTACAAATATAGTAACTGTTCGCACCTAAACAGTAGCATTTTCGGTACTATAGTGGAACATTTGAGAGCAAGTAATTATTGTTAGTTGTAACCAATTACAAGACTTGAATTCCTCTGTTAACACCTTTCCTGTTATATTCAGAGAGAAATAGTGATTTGCGTGATTTTGGTTTTACAAGCTATCTTAATAACTTGATTGGTATACTTGTAAGTACTAAGTTAATCATTAAAATAATATTGTAACGGCTAAAACTGAAAAGGGGATGAAAGCCGTTACTTCGGGAGCGTAGCGGTATCGATTGAGTTAGGTAAGCTACGCATAGTGACCAACCATGAGTTATAACAATAACAATATTTAATGAAATGGAAATTGAAAGGGAGCCATTCTACCTAAAACGATGAGTACAAATGTTTACTTAAGAAATTACTTTTGAGCAGATGTAAAGTCGGATGCCACTCCCATACTTAAAACCCTATGGTCGGGTAGAGCCTCAGTATAACCGCGTGGACTTGCCAAGAACTACTAACCCTACTTTGAATTATGGAGGTCTTTTTATAAGATGATAAACGCCTCAGTCAGGAAAGGACCAAATATGATATTGTAGCCTTTGGTTTCTTTAGCTTGGTCATAAAGCCCATATGATTCTATAGGAAATTACTTGGTGCCTTGTGATACACGTTTATACAAGCATCCTGTCTTGCATCGCGTACATTCATTCAAGATGATGAGGGTTCAGGGCATACTAAGATTGCAACATCCGACGAGATCATGACAAACATTTCCAATGCGCACTAGATGATCACCTATTTAAGATACGCGGCTGACGGAGCATGTAGCTACACTCTACAAGGTTTTGATTACGAGAATGTTTAAACCTCGATGGATGTTCAAACAAGGAACTTGGTAAATTACACCAAAATTCTCATATAAGGTATTTTGGGACTGGTCGTAGTCGTATTTGTGATCGTGACTGTGGTGGTGGTCGTGGTGGTGGTGGTGGTGGTGGTGGTGGTGGTGGTGGTGGTGGTGGTGGTGGTGATGGTTGTGGTAGTAGTGGCAGTGGTGCATATGGATATTATGGAACTGTTACCTGATGAACATTTAGTCCAGGGAATAGAAGAACACCAGAAAAATGGAAGGAACATGCACGAATAATGGTTCTTTCAGGATTTACTGGACAATCATTCCTTTATGCACTAGTTGGCAACAGAGAAATTGGATGCCCCTGAAGAAGACTGAGGGATCCTTTGAAAATTAGGCTCAGAACAGGTCGTTTGGCCTAAAACGTATTCTGGAATATAATGAAGAGAAACGGCCTGAAAATAAATTAAAAACAACTCCAAATTTGTTAGCTAACCCTGGTGCTTTTTACATATCCTGTTCCTGTTCCATTATTTGAGTAAGGATCAACTTAGGGTTTCATATAATTGTATTCCCCAAATATGAATACTTTGAACATGACGAATGCTTGGTTCTATAATGAATCATTTCGTTATTGTGTGGCGTAAAAGTCAATCATCTTTGTTCCATGCTTTACTCGACACATGTCATGCTTTATCCAGAATGGAATGCCAAGATCTTATCTATGCAACAAAATGGCAACAAGTCCTTTAACGAACCATTTTCCATCAAGAGCGCCTTTCTTTTCCCCCTATCAGGCAGGTCCCTGATTTCTCAGACAATAGAACCCTCTTACCAGCGATCATAGCAAAGTGCGCGCTTGCCATTGTTAACGCGCCAGCATATTATTATCTGGATGAAGTTTAACCAGCCTGCCTGCTCTTGAAACACAAAGCATCACAATTAGCTGCGGCACTGAGACCGGGGGCGGCGTCAGTGTCAAGCTCTCCATGCTGGTATATAGCGTCTTGTTTAAGGAGAACCTGCTCACATCAATGACTAACTGTCGTTATCATACACCCCAGGATAGAGAAACCTCCGAAGAAAATCGCTTGGCTCCAGAACTCATGTTAGCTTTACCCTTGGAAATGTTACTCCACACCGCCTTACGTAGAGCGATCTTGAGAAAAGAATAGTTTGGCCCATATAACAGTTCCTCCAAACAAGTCATTACTTTTGTGTAACGGTTATAGTTGTTCAACTGCAGTTCCTACTAGTCATTAACCTATTTGTTTTATAACTATCACGTTCAAGTTACAATACATTACGATCACCAGTAACGATTAGCTATGTTTAAGTTTATGCTCGTCCATACCCAAATTTATTAATTATAACTCTAGTAATGCACCTCCTTAAGTTAAACTGTCATTAAACGACTGGTCTTCATCCAATCGAACAATTCAATTCTCATTACAGGACAGGTGTTCCACCAATCAGAGAATTCCCATGCAGCAACGGCAAAGCGCAATATCGGTTAATTCTCGAAACGCCACAAGCACGAGTTTAGAAAACGTTAAAATGTCGGATACCATTGACAGTAAGATGCAACTTACGGAAAAAAACACAAATTAAACTCAATACAGCATCGGCTTGCATGAATATTGAACTAAGTACAGTCCCGCACATTTATTTCACTAATTGTACAGTAAATAACTTATACATGAACTAAAGTTCAATCTGAAAACCAATATATTCAATTTGCCTTCAATGTTACGTAGCTTTACAAAGTTAACATTTTCATCACGCAACTGTGACGTTCTGTAAACAAATCGATCGTTTAGCGCCTGCGCAGAACTCCAAATATTAGTTGATGCAATATGTAGGTCAATGTCCCTGGTGAGTGTACAACATTTTACAATATTTCCACTATAAAATTAGGTATATGGTGGAGCGTAAATTGTATGAAGCTTAACTATAATGGTAATTAGGTAAGACACTTGCATCTTAATTTCTACCATTGTAGTCCCGTTGCATAATATACTATTAATGCATGAACGATATTCATACAGACTAACAATGCAATCTAAATGTAAGTTTCTCTAACCGTGACAATACTGTGACAAAACGACAAAAATCAGTTAAGTTACTTTTCTATCACTTTATTTTCTTCTACAACTGTTGCAGAGATGCACAGTTTTCTTCTACGTACATTAACATAGTCTACATTCTTTCGTGATATTACAATTCACAACTGTTTATTTCTCGTAACCTTGACTCAGTCCTTTCTCTGTGTTTCTTCACTTTGTCTCTCATACACTAACTCCGAGTATAAAATCACTCGATGCTCGTTAAATCTTGTTCACTTCGATACTTTTTACGCGATCATAAAACACACACACACAAACACACACAGCTGTCTCGCACTCACTGACACTAACGAACTCATGTCTGTAACTAATTCTTCTGCTGTTTCCTCGCCTCCTCATATAGCAGAGATGACGTCACACGTTCCTTTCTAGAGCTTCTACTAACATGCCGGCAGCCATACAGTTCTCGAAGCCTCTGGAAAACAGTTTGTGTAGCTGCTTAATTGTTGTTAGTCACGTGTTTGCTCGCGTGAGTGGTGTGGGAAGCTTGACCTTGCGACCTGGTATGTGGGGTGGCGGCCTGACCCCGACTGTCTTTAGTTGCACATTGTGCCTGGCATCACATATGTTGATTACTTGTTGGTTCATAATTACAAAATTTACTCGTAGTTGCTTGTATATTCTTACGCATATATACTGTCTGTTCAGTGAATAGAGCTGTGTGGGATCCGAAATATTAGCACCACGTGATGCACAGGAAAACAGAAAATATATCCCTAGAGGGCGGAGTAGAGTGACTTGGTCCACTCTACTAGTGTTGCACGGAGCATACTGCCTTGGCACCTCTCTCCTTGTACAGACTGTGGCTAAATAAATACACCTAAATGTACAGTGAAACTGAGTAAAAATATTTAATTCCAAAGAGTCTCTGAAATTCAAATTGGAAAATCCCTAATTTCAGTGAATCTGTTAGTTACTTTAAATTCCATAAGGAACAGTGAGTGAGTGAGTGATTTGGGTTTAAGGACCTGTCGACAACTAGGTCATTAGGGCCCGTCCATAAGGAACAACTTTCGTTGCTTATGCAATGCTGTTACCTCCTTAGAAACATCTTAATTATACATGTCAAAGCTATAAGCACAGTGGAAGAAGCATGTGTAAAATAAAAAGAACCAAAGCCACAGAAATTAGGAAAAATATGAATGATAAACTCCAGAACGTATTAGAAAACAAAATTGATGTGTTGCACTCACAGGACTTTCTCTACTCTTGCACGACACACACACGATATCGCGCTTGTTTAAATGATTTTGTGTGTATGTTGAACATCAGATTTGTATTTTCCTGTTTAGGTAGTGCATTCTTATATTCTTACCATCTTAGAAAGGAAAAAATTGTTCTTCAGTGATTAATTCTAACAAGATGTATTTCACCGAAGCATTTAAAATCATATTTTATAGGAAGATTTTAATCTCTAAAATATTTTAGGAGTATTTCGAGAAATACCAGTGTGCGCTATTTGTTTTTTATTTTATTGGGTTATGGTTAAGTTGCAGCTTGAATAAAAATTATGCGATAGTAATAAATTAAAGTAAAATAACCTACAAGACAGTGGAGAAAGATTAATTAAGCAAAAACTTAATTAAGCTCTTTTAGCAGCAGTGAGTAAATATAAAATAACCAGGATTCTTCGTATTTGACGTTTAAATGATGAAGTTGAAGTAATAAGTATTCGCGGTATTTAAATAAACGCAGGAATGCCATTCTGAGAAATAATGGGAAGATAAAATTATTTTTTCGTGTATAGACTGTTGTTTCAGTTTAGACAAAAAGTTTTGCAAAAACTATAAAATGGTTTACTTCTCAGAAAATGGACTTAAATTTTGTGCTTTAAACAAACCTGAGATTTTATCTCTTACGGCTTGCCATGTATGCAAACGTAATTTAGAATAAAGGGCACTTCAGAAGCTATTCCCAGAAAATTCAAAACATAGGTTAAATATATTTTAATCAGTTTGTTAGAGCCAGTTTTAAGGCAATTAAAATGCTCGAAGAATAGTTTACTAAAGGATAATCTGAGGGGGAGAAAGATTTTTCTTCATATTTTCAGCCTCATAACTTTAAGATAAATATGTGAAGTACCACCATGGTTGTTATTGGTCAGAATTTTCTTTTTTGAGTTATGCAGTCATAATTTAATAACTACACACACACACTACACACACTGCGACAACGCTACGAATGAGTCCGTCAGTATAGAATTATTCCCAAGCGCCGAAAAAAGCTGCAAATGAAAATAACTAACACTCCAAACCCGACAGCAATAACCAATGGACACAAAAAACAGAGATTTAAGATTCTAGATAATTCAAAGTGCACCAAGCAACATAAAAGAACAAACTATAAGTCACCTAATTTACGTGAGTCTAGTAGAATAGTAGAACTCGTAATGAATGGTCAGTGAATAAAAGTGCATCAATCAATTCTTATTTCACACACTTGAAATCGTTTGTTTATTCCATTTATTTCAACAAACTCTGAAACACTAATAATACATACAAAAACGTTTTGGAAGAAGGGTTCAAAACTTACATTTCTAGTAAAACCTCCACATCGAATTTTCGCGGGAAATATACTTCTCCAGTTACTTTACGCAGTGGGGAAATAAAAATACACCCCCAAACAGGTCATTTATAGCTTCTGAGTAGCTCAGTACATTATAATATATTAATTCTTTATCCACGTACAAGATTTGCAATTTAGTTATGTATAGAAAATTTGCTTTTATGTGGAAATTTATTTAAACATTGATATACCAAAATTAAAAATCTGGTATGCCCCACTCACATGACTTTCTCAACTCTCCTACTAACTATTCATAGAAACTATTTCTCTTTCTGCATCTCAGTCGAGACAAACATTTGCAGAAATTCCCTATTGCAGATTTCCCGTAGATGTAAGGAGAATGTGGGGATACTGGGCTTTGAGCAACAGTTAAATGTTTCAAAGCTTTGAAATTCTGTTCTGTTTCCATAGCCAAGAGATGAAAAAGTAAATAAGGATCTCCCATTTGAGAACAGTGTAAGTATTGAAAAACTCACATAATTAATAAGAAATATCTTCGAAATTTTCACTCCCCAAAAACGCATTTGCACATAAATTCTGTGTTTTAACAAGATCTATATTTTTATATACCAAGACTTGGTATATCTCTTAGGTTTACCAATTGTCATAAAGTATCTTAAACATATGATATTTTAATCAAAATCGTTAGAGCCATTTTAGAGAAAACCAAAACTTTTGAAAATTTTGCCTCGTGAAGATTATTTTAGGGTGAAGGGATTTTCTTCAAAATCTTCCTGTCGCATAGTGAAATATATCAAATTTAAATACCAACATTTCGTTTTTGAGTTAAGTATGTTGTTCACAGACAGATACACAAAGACACACAGAACGTTGTCTAAAAATGTTTTAGGGGCCTTCAAAACATAAATTTCTGGTGAAATTGCCACATCCAGCTGACTATACGTAGCTCAATTCATCATTTTTACAAGTTTAACGAATAAAAAGCAAATTTTTGATTCCATATGTTATAACTGAATCATACGTTAACTCCGTGTTGGAGTTTTTGGCAAAGGGCTAGTGCGATGCGTTTGTGAATGCAGCACCTAGAGTCAACAATGAAATAGAGAGTGCTGAGACAGAAACGGATACAACCGTGCAGAAATTCTCCTTAGCACAGCTGATCTGGTCGTTTGTTTTTGTTAGAGTCAGGATGACAGTATCCCCTCCCCCTGATCGCGTGCGTCAGGTCTCCCTCGATCCCGTAATCCTAGCGGAAGATAACCCTGGATTTACCGCTGCCTCCCGCACTCCGGGCCGCTTCTGAAGTGGTGCTTCAGTCTCGAGTGTGTTCTTGCCACTTGGACTGCGTCAAGTAGGTGTCGCCCAACGTATATTGTGTTTCAACTACTGCTCTTTTCGTAGACTACTTTCTTTCTCAAGTCGTCATTACAGTGAAGGCTGGAAGCCGAGCACTCCTTAATTATCGCTTCCATTAGCACCAGTCGGAAAAGACGGGCAAATAGATAGAGAAAAAGCTGACTAAAATATTACAAAATTGATATGCTATTACATGACATTCTCTACCTTATATCGCTCATCATTGTTATTATTATTAATGGTATTATTAATATTATTGTTACTATCACCGATGGTCTGTGAAAAATCCTTAGCATGGCTTCCTTTGGAAGGGAAGTAAATCCGGTGGTTCCGTGTAGATTTACGGCAAGTAAAAGCACCGCAAACCTAATAAATAGGCCTCTGAGCAAAATTAAGTGGTATAGATTAATTTAATTCCTTTATTCTCTTCCAATAAACTTGATTTCCAAATACTATTAGAATGAGACACATAAAAACACACATAGAGGCCTGTTTCTAAAGAATATCTGAAGATGTACAATGCACATATATAGTGACGCCGGCCGCGGAGCACAACAAAGGACGGTCGGGGAGGCTCATGCATCAAAGACGCTCAAGGTTATACTTCGCACGACTGCTGTTAACACGTGGTAACAATTAGAGTGGCAGAACCAGAATATTTCAGAAGTGCCTGGCAGCCGGCGTATTTATAGAATTTCGAGAGAGGTGCATGTTACGTAATCCTTGCTATACAAGGAGGTGAAGCAGAGCTACTGTGTGTGTGTGTGTGTGTGTGTGTGTGTGTGTGTGTGGGTGGGTGTGTGTACGTGCGTGTGTGCGTGTCGGCTGCGTGTGTACGGACTTCGTGAGAGAACCATCGCATCCAAAGAAGTTAGCGAAGCAGTTAATGAATGCTGAGTAATTGTGTCGTAATATCACTAAATACTGTGGACCGTGTTAACTTCAGTAGAAGGGAACTGTGTATTTGTGCAAAAGTTTTGGAGAAGAATAAAGTGATAAAAAATAACTGCACTGGATTTTGTCACTTCTGTTATATATTTTGATGAGTTTGGATTGGCCACATAAAGAATGCATTACTTTAAAAATGTAATTTATTTTAAAAGTTTGTTTGCTAGAACATTTATATTATACTTCAATGAATAACACAAGTATATGTTTATTAAATTATTAAAATTGCATCCTAATAATCAATGTTGAATTACACTGAGTACGTGCATGAAATCACAGCGTTTTCAACTTGTCTATGGACTGCAAATATCAAAATATTTTTGATCAGATCATCACATCTGTCAGTTCTAGGGTATTAATGAGGAGGACAGTGAAGAATCGCTTACGTTAAAGTGACTCGCTTTGAAACCACACAATAACTATCTTCAATTTCAACTATCCCAAACAATGCACACATTTCAATTTGCCTCTGCTGCTCTAATTAACACAAGTATAAGTCCAACTGTCGGTAGCACAATCCTTAAAATCTGCCAATCCCAAGATACAATTGCAAATAAAAGTACACGCCATAAAGAACAATAGATGACAAACAGATGACAAACACTGTCTTAGTCACGTGGTATTTTGATGGTACACAAATACGCACAAATCAATTAAACACATTTAATCAATTAAAGCTGTTTTATTAGATAACACAGCACATTGACACTAAACTTTGTAATAATGTGAAAACATTTGTAAGCAATAAACATTTATAAAATTAAGAGACAGTCTGTTGATGTGTAATGGGCAAGGAATGTTACGAAAATTCGAATGCTGTATTTTTCAGCACCCCAAAACATCCTAAGGCAAATTCCTTTCCGACTATGAGAAAATTGACATAGTTATATACTTTTAATGTAGAGAATGTGCATCCTTTAGAAACATATGTTGTAAAATACTGCTATGGGGAAATAGTCACTGAGGTAAAGTACGATGCGAGAATTTTTAGTCTGTAGTTCCTGTATTTATAGTCTTATAAACACATTATGCTTAATAATTCTACGCAAACAGAGGCTCTATCACGTTCAACTGGATAAACTGATGTGTCCCAAGGGAACTGCAGATTATATCTCAACCTTCCATAACTCGGTCTTACACTGGTGTGCATACACAAGCCATATTAAATAGCCCTACAAATAAACGTCCACTAGATTTAGATCAGGGGACACGGTGGCCATTAAATCATTCCACCTTTACTCCACCTATTCAACTCTATACACAGCAACCCACAAATAACGAGGCGGATGATCAAGAGCGTGAAATAGACATCTTGTAGTTGCATGAACACCAACGGGTTATAATAATGCATTGAAAGTGATCAAAAAATGCAACATGCTGTACTTTATCACATATTGATTTTCCGATATTTTTTCTGAAGTCATTGATATTTTGAATATTGTTTATAAACACTTATACACTTGTTCAATTTTAATTTCGTTCTTATTTAATTATGTTTGAAGCCTTTTAATGGTGGAGAAAATTTGACCATTAAGAGTAGTATCTGCATTTATGTTATTCATGTACGTTTCTTGCACTAACTTCTAACTTCTGTTTTTATAAACATTTATATATTTATATATTTATATATTAGCATATATATTAGCATAAAGATATTTAATGCTCTTCGTGATGATCTTAAGGGAAAAGTTGAAAATTTCAATGCTTTTAAAATTGCTGCTAAAGAGTAACCATGCTCAAAATACTTTTATTCTATACAAGATCATCTGAATGACAATTATGCTGTTGATGTCTATCCATTGCTTTAAGTAATATCTGTTTAAGCGATAAATCATTGCCAATTGCATTTGATGCTTGCTTGTAAGGTACTTAAATGTATGAGTATGTAAGAAGTGACAATACATATTATGCATTGCTAATCAAATAACTAAACAATGGGACTTTCCAGCTGCAATTGTATGTATATAAACATATGATGTTAATCTTATAACTACAGATCTTGTTTCTGTAAATAATTGCAAAATTATTCCTGCTATGTTTTTCATATTCCCTGTATATAAAACGTCTTTATCTTCTTTACCGAAATCTAATTTTTATGTACATATGCAACTAAATTGTATATTTTCTTAACATATTCAATGTTCACGGGCTCTTATAGCTACTAGTGAACTCACTGAACGCAATCCAATCCCCTCCAATCCGATCTTCATCGCTGGTGATACCATTTGTCCAATAGTGGAAATGAGAGTATTGTTTTTTTCTTTTGTTCTCCATATACGATATCTAGCTTTCTTAAGAGGAGTTAGGGGTGAGATTTGGCCCATTTGGTAAAAAAAAGTTGATTTTTAGATTTTTATGTTGAAAAATTGTTCAATGTTTTGTCTATTAAAAAGTGCAATGATTTTGATGTCAGTGCGATTTTTAAAGATCTGGCGGCCATTTTTAAATAGTGGTGCATAGTGATTAAATGGCTGGTGGTTAGGCGTACGCACCCACCGAGACTGAATATCGACGGATCAGAAACTCAATCATGTAAATTATCGATAACAGCTTCACGGGTGATCAGCCGTGTTAAACTTAAAAAGGTCAAGCTTTCGGCCATTATACTCTCCATGGCCATCTTCAGGACTAAAATGATGAAATGATCAAATCCTACATGTAAATTATCCTTAATCTGCATCCACAAAATCACAAGCTGTCTGCAGAAGTGGTAACTAAAATTCTATTTCCGGATCAGTGACTTGGTTCTGACCAGCTGCTAGAACGCTATGCGAAGGGTACGACACAGAACTCGAATGTATCTCATCACAATGTTGTAGGAGCTATTTGTCCAAAATAGGTGTGTCTAGGAATAAACTTGAACTTGCAGTACTGAAAGCTGTAATGGAGTTTAATATGGCGTGTGTGAAGTCAATTCAAGTGTTGAATAGCCTTAGGAATGAAAAAATTTCAGTTGGAACTATATGCATTTGTCAGAAGTGCAATGCTAGAAGATGTATTCAGAGTAGAAAATGCAGTGCCAGGAAACAAACACACACAAGGAGAGCTCATAAATTGTCAGCATAAGAGAGGATAAGAGATCAGAAAGTGAAACCCATGCTGCAACACGCCTCTGATGGGGTTAGGACGTTTTAAAAGTTTAATGCTGTTTTTCTCAGTTTCTTTTTTCTCAGCATTTTCACGCATCTGAAAAACTCCTTGCGACAGAGTCCTTAAGGGCTTTTTTTGAAAATTTCAGGATGTGTTCTTATTCATATAAGACTCCAAAATTGCTCTGGGTTTTGATATCAGTCAAGTAATATTGAACATATTCACATTCAAATGCCGATGGAAAGTTAAAAAAACGTGAAATTTGTAAATAGACGTATTAAAAAATTTCCAGATACTAAAGTACTGGCGTAAAATAAAACTCCAGAGCAATTATGACTTTCAAGTGCATGAAGCATCAGATCACCAAGTTTCATGCCAAAAATATAAAAATTTTTACGCAAGGAGCATTTTTAATCAGAGTATCTTTTTAATCAATTAAAAGATTTTAATTAAAAACTATTTGACTTACATACTTCAAATTTTGTACACCTACATATTTAAACACTATAGTAACGTAGTTAAAATTTGGTAATGCTGGCATACAAATTGTAGAATTTCCTAAACTCACCCCTAACTCCCCTTAACTGTATTTGCAACAAACATTTCCCAAGTAGAGATAAACTCATTATGTTTTGCCTTAGAGGAATATGACCAAAAATGTCAGAATGACATTACTTAAAATCATTAAAACAAAACAGCCAGCAGAACTCCAGCTATACAAGAAAGACCAATGGTAGTAGCATGATCCAATTATTCATTTATATTTATAGAAATGAACTACATATTTTATGTGAATCCTAATGGAAGAACGGATGTTCATTATTCATTTTTCAGACCTCCATATGGTGCCACAGGGAACTGGCTAATGGATGTGCCCATGAAGAGTTCGATCAGCTATAGAGGGCGCCCTGAAACCACAATGACTGTCAACCCCAATAACTTCTTGGAGTGTCTGTCCGGCTGCAAAGTGATGTATCTCTGGGTTCTGCACACGCAGCTGTTTCCCTAACAAGCTCCATGAATTGCATCCACAAGACCATGACCGTCGTTTGTCGCATTGCCAATGGTTAATGGAGCACCTGACTGCAGCAATTGGTAAAGGAGAGACAACCCATGGTTTTGCTTGAACGGTTACATCAACTCTAGTGTACCTATACTTTAGAATGATGTTCTGGCACCATAAAGTTGCTAGGAATAAGCACTGATTTAGTGACTTCAGATACAGCATATTTTCTAAATTTATGTTGCAGTTATTTTAATTTTTTTTTTCTTCACGACAAAGAAAACAAGGTTTTTGAATGCGATCGGAGTTATAATGTTGTGCTTGACGGGTCAGAGAGATAAGTAAATTATTATGGGTATTGCGGGTCAGAGTGGTGACGTCTTGTGAGAAGTCCCTCTTTTCCAATTCTTTAAGTCGTTTTGACTCATATAGAATTACCATGGGTAGTTTCTCTATCATACATAATTATAAATTTCAGACATAAATGCGGAAGACAGGTATACAATTAAAATTACTCTGATTTTGAATACAATAGCAAAACGAGAACAGGCAAAGGTAATAATAGTACAAAATACACATGTAAAATTTAGCGTTAAGGTACACAGTCAAACAATAACGACTTGCTAAAAGTAGTAAAACATTAAGTAAAATTTCGGTACACAATTTTCATTAATTCTACAACATTGAAAACAATTTATAATTACAGTTTCGTAGGGGTATACGTGCATACTTTAATGACGTCTTGATGATAAGCTGAAACATAATTCCTATACCATTTCCCTCTAAAACGCACGGTTGCCTAAATAAAAACTAAAATTGGTATAATACCTGGTTGCCAATGTCGCCACATCTTTATCGTTTAATTGTGCACATAGTATAGAGACGCAGAATTTCAAAATTCATGTAAATGTCCATCTGTTGCTAAAATATGTGGTTTAGTCACAAAATAATATTGAATATTTACATCCCAGCATTACTACTATAGATACCTGGCAACGTTGAGTATATACAAAAAGAAAAGTGACAGTAAAAACTACCTGCCTGAATACTGTTTGGAAAGCTTGAAGGAAAAGCACCGCTCTCCTCATTTCTTGAAATAGTGATGAGAATCACACAGACACGGGGCGAAACCAGTTTTCGAAGTTAGCCCATTTTGGACTTTGACACGTCCTAAGAGTGAACGCACCCATAGCAGGGGAAGTGGCATTAGTAAACAAAACATTCGGCTGTTTAGATATTCTCTGTTGTCAGATTGTGCAGATCAGTATACAAACTTATCTATTGTACCTTTCACAACAGCTGAATTTGTCATTGTACTATTCATCGTATTTGAATCTATCATCACGAGAAATCTGTGAACTCGTACCTATAACACCCCATACACACACGCACACACAAACACGCACACGCACAAAGCAGTTCGAAAATTAGATCCACAAACTGTGGGAGCTCATAAATATCATTATTTGAAACACTTGTTATGGAACTTCGTTTAAGGGCTAGGCGAACTAAGATCATTACTACCTCCCATCCAGTTTGCTTAGATACACATATTTCATTATTGTATGTACTGGCGCAAGAGAGGCCAGTGGCGTTTCTACCTCTCAGCGATACGTGAGGTGTGACCAGCCTGTGATAATAGAGAATTACAGTATAAACAACCGAAGAGGTCTCACTTTACTTACAGGACCTTTATTTTCCTGGAAATAAACTCACTGCTGTATATGCTACTATTGTCTAACATTTGAATTGCAGATTGTAAAGTACAAACATAAGGACACGTAATGTTTTATTGGCATTTCTTCGTTTCTTACGAATGTTATTGCTGTATTTTATTATTATTTTTAGTTACTGTCGTTATTGCTGTTGTTAGTAGCGTCAATGGATGTGGGATGATGTGTTGCATACCCTGCCAGTTTTTCTTGGGCTTTCCTGTTATCTATATATAATCCAATTGGGTAATGTTTGCTCAAGATTATATTTCGAACAACAAACTGCTATGAATTACTATTGTTAGAGTATCACGCTAAGCATTGGCTTGTGCATGTGTTTGCCTCACGCCAGCCACGTCAAAGGATATGCGCGCGCAGTGTATGCAACGCATAAAATTGCATCTCGCTTGCTAATGTTAACGAAGTTTAAACCTAAATTTTTCACCAACACAACTTTGGTTGGAGTTGAAGGTCAATGTTACATGTTTAAGCTCTTCTAAACGTATTAGGATACAACAAGAACTCATGAAATCATCGTGTGGAGCATTTTAGGTACGCTGCCAAAACAATAGCTAAAAGGATAGAGGTGTTGCGGATTTGAACAAAATCCGCAAATAACTGAAAATTTAGAAATTTCACCTATGCGTACCCTTAAAACGAGTTCTAAGTACATACCCAAGTTCACACACCACGCTACGCCACTGATATAGATGTAGGTCATCTATATGTTGAGTAGGGCGCTGAGGACCATGCAGTTGAACGCCCTTAAACCTACATCTTCTTTATAGTGTGTATTGGGTCTCCGAGGCTGATAAGTTGTTTAGCACGGTAGAGTGACTGCCTACTAAATTAAAATACACTTCAAAGTCCATTCACTAAAGGAAATGTAAAAACTGTTTGCCTTCATTTTGAACATAGTTCTGACATCTAAAGAAATTGCTCATTGCTTTTCTTAGTTCTCCTTGAGAAATGGCACTGTCCTTTTTGACATTGTTATCCTTAAGTTGTTTGTTTAAAGTGATTATTAACGCCTCCTCCGCTCCACTATCCTAAGCGGAATGCTGTTCTCAGATGGTTTCTGCTCCGGCTGTTCTGCATGGACCTTAATTTCTGGGTATGCGTGGGTATTTTTACATCTGGGCGACAAGTGATCGACTGCGCGCTCACGGTGCCTTTCACGCACGTGACCATCCCTTGTTCTGCTGTTCAACACACCTGCACTAAGCGATTTCCAGGTCATACAGGGTTTTAATCCGGGTACCTGGAACTTGCCCCAAATGATTTGTCTGTACCATTATGTGTCTCTTCTGACAATTTTAACCGTGAACGATGTTACCAGGTTTGTACCTTACAATTTTAATATTTCCCGGTTATTTAATTCTGCCATGTGAAGCAGTATTTTTCCATAATTATGGCGTACACAATTTCGGCTTCAGTGTGTGGAGTCGCTTTATACATTAAATGTGAATGGTACTTAGAGATGTCACACGCTTCCCAACTTTAATCTCATGACAAGAAAAGCGGATTTTTTACAGACATACGAGGCCAAGGTTCGATGTGGAATAGAGTAAGTAGGCATATTATTTGCCCTTACTCTCACTTCCAACTAAAACTGAAAAAAATACTTGCGAGACCTTGGCTAAACCAGTTATCGTCTCAGCCACTTCCCATCCTCCGCAGTTCCTATTGTCCAGTGGAACTCTTTTCCAGCTGCGGAGACACGATACATGGATGACCTAAAACATTCCCAAAATTTTAGCCCTTGAAGGAAACTCTAAGATAATGACATGGTCAGTAAGATCCGGAGAGATGGTGGATGAAGATGATTAGCTCCAAGGCAGGAAAGGAACGTATCGGAAATTGCGCGGAGTGTACGGTTTGTTGCTTGTATTGTTATTCAATTCGACTCCTGTTGAATTTCTACTTCTCTCTCTCTGTCCTTTCTGTCTCTCTACGTAGCTTCAAGGTTCACGGCTATTTGTGTTTGTCTACCCATAAATGAAATGAGCAGATGCAACTTCTCATTTGAATACACTAGTCACATCCGCGATGAACCACAACAGTTGAAACTACCTGTTCTGTGGTAATGAACCGAGTCGGATGGCAGAATTCTAACTTACTACGTGTGTGCGACAGAGACAGGAGTATCGGGCAAGGGAATAGTAAAATGTTTCCTGTGTGGTGGCATTGTGTACCGTGTGCATGATAGCCGTGAATGGTATTCCAAACAAAAACAAATTAGTCGGCAGAGTAAACAGTTGCTTACCAAAAGAGTTCTAATAGAGAAATGAAGCGTTGGCAGCACTGTTCATAAGGCTCGTTTCCATTCCCTCTGTGTTTGAGGAATCTACCACAAAGCTTATACATATGATTGTTAGTGTTGCTTATATTTTCATAACCAATTTACTTCACTCTCTCACACGTGGTTGATCATTACTTTATATGAATATCTATCATTTCTTTATTACTTCATCAGATTGCGTTTAAAACTGGAATGACGAATTACCTCTTTCTCTAAATTCCAGAATAATAAACTCCATGTTGCCTGTATGAATTTAAACAAAGTATAATGAGATTTAAAAAGAAATAAACGAAAAAAGTAATGTTTTTGCATGAGGTACATACACATTTATTTGCTATAATAGATATATTTGGTTTCCATCCAAAAATCTAATCTTTAATTTTATTAATATTTCTTTATTTTCCTCTCTGTTCTACTAATCTTATTTCATGAACTAAGTAACTACGCACTTTTTAATCAGGATATTAATTCAACATAACAACTACCTTTTATCCAATTAAATCTGAATATTGCTTTCATATGGCCTTCCTACTCACTTTTGTACAAACGATTCTTGCAAAATCTTATCGTTCTATGTATGCACTTGTTGATAATTCAGATACACCTTCGATTCATATTTAAGGGGATCCGGTGAGCGAAAATTCTTGAAATTGTGACTTTTTGTATTAAAAACGCTCCATTTGTTCTGATAAATTTCATGTATAGATTATGTTCCTAGGTAATTTATAATTATAAAGCATATTAACGGAGATAAGTCGACACAGTATTGGTTTAGGTTAATTTAATTTTTAAAAGATTTACATTTCTATACAAAGTTATTATTTCCTCTGTAGCTATCAAACTTAGAAAGGTCTAACTTACACCAGTTGGTTGTTAGTATTACATACATATTTGAAAATATTTAATATGAATAACGTCTCACAGAACGATTATGAGATTCTTTGAACTAAAAAGAACCTATAATAAAACAAATAATAGCTTATAAACTAAAGCGTATTTCTCAAAAACGTACCTGACGATTTTTGGTTAAATTACCGCACATTAAATATCCTATGTGAAACTGAAATACTTATATCACATTTTCTGGTCAATTCACCCGAAGCTTTCTTATTGGTAAGGAATTTTGTATAACTGTAAACGTACTTTAAAGCAGACAGTTTATTCCAAATAACCTTTTTGTGCCATAAGCCTTTTCAGATAGATCCCTTATTAACTGTTTCTCATTCTTTATAATACTTTCCGTTTTGAAGTGTTTCTCGCGATTGCATGTAAGCTCTAATGGATTTTTAACGTGAGTTAATAATTTCCAGCTCAACATCTGACTGCCGTTATTTCCTTTGCAACTATTACAAGATTTGAAATGCAGATATTGCTGCAAATGTTTATCTGAATTAATATTAGGCAAAATATTTGTAAGAGTAGTTTGTGTACACACTAATAAACGATAAAGAATAGAAAAAGTCATATGAATGTAACCATCCGTAACATTTTTGTTCATTTAAGAGCCACAACTTGATTAACGTCTTATTTTCAATACGAAATAATTCAAAGAATTATCAATTTTACATTAAACGCGATCGTTTGTTTACGCATCAACAGCATTCGACTAGAATTAATTTATGGAAGGAAGGGACACAACTGCGTGCCTAAGTTCAATTCCATCAATAATTTCACTAATTTAACGCATTTCGTCTTTTTCATTAGAATCATATTTTTGCGCACCTCCATACATCATTCAAGAGCTGGACCAGACGATTCTTTAATTTATCGCTTCCATTATTCAATAATTCCATATTTAATCCTTCGCTTCCAGCCGTTTTCCTGCTCCAGCATATTTTGAAAGTAAGTGAGACTTTTCACCATTATATTAATTGAATACGGTGAAATGTTCCGAGCCCACGCAGTCACTGAAACAAAGTCAAAATTTGTTCGCGAGTTTTCCTTCACTCCTACAGAGTTCAAAGCCGTTACATGTAGAAACACAGGCGACTGTTTTGCGTAAAAATGTTTTTATTTTCGGATTTATAATCCATTAATGGCTGTGCAAATATTCCAAGAAAAACATAAATGGGAATGAAGAGCGATATAAATTGCCTTTATAGTTTAAAGAAAGGCCAATAGTTATTAAATAGCAATATAATATATCTATCAATACCCTTTTTGGATTAACAACTGATGCTAGTTGATCCAATTGTACTTATTTAACACCAAAAATAGCATTAAACACTTTTTCGTTTGTTTGGACTATGTAATTACATTTTCACTCATAAATAGATGAAAAAAATAGTTTTTAAAATTGGTATATAGATCCAAATTATGAAATTGACTACCTGACGTCTAAATTTAAGCAAATGGAAGTTCTAACAGCGTACAAAATATGTTAAATTATGTTTAAAGTTTTGCTAAAAGAATGTTATTCTGTACAAGATTATCTGAATGATCAATTATCTTCTTAATTGTTATGTAGCTCTGTAAGTGGTTTCTAGTTTCTCCAATGACAATGCAGTTTCAATTATATTTGATACTTAAATTTCTATGTATTGAGCAACTAAGCATAGACACCATCCATTGCTAACTATATAACAAATTAATGCGACCTAACAGGAAAGTTTAAAAGAAAATGAAATTTGTATTTGCAAATACACATTGTTAGTTTTGTAACTACAAAGAAGATTTGATTTTCTTTCTGAATTACTCTTGCTTTGTTTGTTTTTTATCATTACTATTTTATCATATTTCCGATAAATTATGTGTTTTAATGCTATAATGTACATTTCCACTGACATGTTCAATGTTCACGCGCTTAGGCTACTTGTGAACTCACTGAATGCTTTCTAATCTAATCCACTTTCTGTAAGCCTATTCTTTATCCTTTTACAGATTCTGCAAAGTGTTTTTACAGTGGCTTATTACTTTCTCTACTCGTAAGCAGAGGAAGTAATGAATTCCTCCCAAAAATTCAATGTCGAGATTTTAGTGGAAATATATGTTTTGAGGCCCCCTGAATCCAAAAAAAGAATTTTTAGAAAAGTGTGTGTGTGTGTGTGTGTGTGTGTGTGTGTGTGTGTGTGTGTGTGTGTGTGTGTGTGTGTGTGTGTGTGTGTGTCAGTCTGTGGACAGCATAACTCAAAAACGAAAAGTGGGTTAAAAACCAAAGTTTGTATTTAAGTTTAATGTCTTTCAAGGATGCGACACGAAGATTTTGAATAAAATTGCTTCACTCTTAAACTACCCTTGACATGGAAAGTTTTTAGGAAATTTTGATTTTCTTGAAAATGGCTCTAATGATTTTCATGAAAATACCGTATGTTAAATATTTGTATGACAAATGAAATGTATATCTTGAATTTTCTGTCTATAGCCACTGTATGTACTTTGGAAGAATTTTACATAACTGGTAAACCGTATGAGGTACAACAAATCTTACTTTAGGAAAAATGTAGATCTTGCTAATATACACAATTTATTTCTGAATAAATTTTTTGCAGAGTAAACCATTTCGGAGATATGCCTTGTTATTGGTGTGAGTTTTGAAGAACTTATACTTCTGCCAAATATAACACCATTATTCATTTTTTATGTTAATCGTGAAAAGAGAAAGGAATCTCAAAGCTTTAAAAGATTTGACTTTCGCTCAAAGCCTACTGTATTCGCATATTCACCTTGCTCCTACAAGGAAATAAGCAATAAGATAATCTCTGCAAATGTTTATCCCAACTAACACGAAGAAGATATAGGGATAAGAGTTTGCAATAATGGTTAGTACAAGAGTAGAGAAAGTCATGTGAGTGGAACACAGATTTTTTTTCCTATGTGCTTCATGTTTAATCCAAATAAACGCTTGTAGAAGCAGGTTCATTAGACAGCGACAGTACGGATTTTGTGGCTGCATAATTATTACTTTATAACTGTATAGGCAGCTTGTAAGCTTTAAACACTCCCTTTGCTAACAGGGTTTGATATTATCATTAATGCACGCGACTTGAATCGTAAATAATTTTATTCATGAAAGCATCACGGGTTCAACGCACCATTGTTTTACAAGTTTTATTCTATAGTTAGTGTTATTGTCTTACGATAGAACCAGTTGGTTGCTGGCATCCGATGCGTTTTTGCGGTATTATCATGCTTCTGTCGACTGCAACAGGCTATAAACTCTCTGGCAGTAACGATGATTGCCTGTATTTCGCTACCAAAGTCTGTTTTGCAAGCACTGCCGTGGTTTATTACTACATTTTGTAGAGCCCCGTTGATTGTAATGACATATGCAGTAAGTTTTAATATATCACACCCCAAATGTAGGATTTCGACGCATATAATTCCCTATCCGGAATCATGTTTCGGCGCGGTGAACCTGAACATAAACGAGGGTTTTGTGTCTCTCCTATAATCTCCGGCTGAATATTTGCTCTCCTTGGCAGTGTTTTTAGTGCGGACCAAGGCACATCAGCGTAAAATGTTATGGCTTATAAGGGGCGGGGAAGAAGCAAGCGTATATACTTGCTTCCCCAAGGAGTCGTACTAGAAACAAAAACGAACGGTACCGCGTAGTCTCGCTGTCTTAATGAATGTCTTCGAATAATACAATAATTATAACAAACGGACTTAGAATAGGCGTTAAGAGAAAACTCAGTTTACCACACACCATTATAACGTTTACGCTTAGTGCTTCTTATATATGTTCAGCTCCCTTACAGTGGCGCTGGGGACAGATGGATGCTAATTAAGTAATACATTTGTGTCTAAATGTTTATGTAGCTAGACATAGTATGCAAATACCGTACCATAAACATACACAGTAAGAAAAGTGCAATGTTAAAGGTACATGAAGGCTGTTCATGCTGAGGAATCTATCAAACCATCTACTTGTCCCTCCTAACAGCCTACAGCCGGCTTCAGATGTTTTCCGAGTCACACGCTCCTAGCCACGGGGGATGGCTTATCTGCTAATTATGCCAGGTGGTCTCAAAGGTCGACTTGCCAGCACATACCTGTCTACAAGTGTGAGGGGCGTAACGTGTTTGTAAGTCCAAAGAGAATATCATTCCAACATTTCTCTTACACATGCTCACAAGGAAGTAATCTCAATATAAAGAAACACCATTAACGTTATAAATCCAGAACGAACTCGCAGCGAGGATTAAAGGCGCCATAGCACTCTATAATGAAATTGAATTTAACGCTTTAAATACATTTGCAAATTGGTTTTATTCAGCGAACATGAAATCGTGTATTTGACCTGAAATTTCACATCGAAGCTTAAAATATTGAATGGCTGTTTGTCAAATACATTATGACGATACGTGAATTATGGACTGGTAAGATTACTATTTTTAAAATACATGCAAAAGAGAATTACATAATATAAGAACTACAAGTCATAATTTTGTTAGGTAGCTCCATGTTAAGGACAAGTATTAGCTGTAAGCATGTAGAATTATTGACTAGTAAATTTCTGAATGATATTAAGAGACGATAGGACGATAGGAAAGTATTGGCAATAAATACTTTCTGTGCGTTAAACATCAATGCATATTGTCATCAGTAGGCTTCGAACCATTATACAGCTATCGCAAAATGAGGCGGTCGCAAGTTACCTGCCACACGGACAGAGCGTGACGTTATTGCTCCAGCACAGTGACAGCACAAAGCACACTGTCTACAGTGCATAGTGTCTCTGGAATATATTCATTTGTTCCACAGAGTAAAATGTCTGCAGCACGAAAATCGAAATATTCACGTATTCCTGTACTTGTACAAGAATTTGGGAGTAAATATCATCATCACCATCATCATCATCATCACGGTATAAGCCTTGTGGCTCGTTCCGACTTCAAGGAAATTGATCGGACCATCTCATTCGTGGCCTGCGAACATTTCTTCTACCTACAGGTTTATACTTGTGCACTATTTGTGGTGTACGGTCTTCGGTCATTCTCTGCACATGATCTTGCCATTTTTGCCTTATGCAATGATTGTTTCATTTATACTCTGAATTTCCAATTCTCTTCTAATATCCTCGTTTCTTTTCTTGTCTATGAGTCTATATCCTTGCAACCTGTCTCAGAACTTTCATCTCAGCAGCCTCCACTTTCTTCTGTTGTGAGATAGTCAAGACCCAGTTTTCACACCCATAAAGCAGGGTTGGGATCGCCATTATTTTATACAGTTTTAACAAAGTTTGACGATTACAATTTTTAAAAGTTCTTTTTATTGTGCCACATATTGTTTGGAATTTGTTTATTTTGTTTTGTATATCTCTATTGCTGGTATATGACACAATATAGCCAAGATAATTAAAATCACTTTGTTGTGGATGGGTTTACCATTTATGCAAAATTTTGCTCTTAAATGGTTTGTTCCTATAAAAGCCATTATTTTTGTTTTTTTCATATGAAATTTGAAGATTATATTCTCTTGTAATATTATTTAATTCATGTATGGCTCTTTGTAAGTTATCTTCCGTCTCCGCAATTAAAATCTGGTCATCAGCAAACAGCAATGTGTCAACATTTCTCCCCTTTATTTTAAAATGTGTTCTGAGCATAGTTTGCCATCGTACAACTGCGTCATTAATATATATCATATATATATATATATATATATATATATATATATATATATATATATATATATATATATATATTAAATAGGGTAGGTGACAATGGACACCCCTGTCTTAGTCCTAAATTAATCTCTACTAGGTTATCTTTTTCTATCGATTTCTCCAATTTAAATTTTGTATTTATATACATACTTTGTACTGTTCTTACTAAATGTTAAGGAAATCCATTTTAATCATTATTTCCCATAGCAGATTTCTTTTTACTTTATCAAAAGCTTTTACATAGTCTATAAAAACTATTAGAGTTGGTAGATTATATTCTCGTCGTTTCTCCACAACCTGTGTTATTGTGAAAATACAATCATTGCAGGAACGCCCTTTTCTAAATCCATTTTGTGAATCATGCAATTTAGTTTCTGAGATTGGAGCAATTCTTTGTGTTATGATTTTTGCATAAATCTTGTAACCTGAGTTCAAAAGATTGATTCCTCTATAATTATCACATTCAGTTCGGTCTCCCTTTTTAAAAATCGGACATATCAATGCAATATTCCATTCCTCTGGTAAATGCCCATTTTTCCAACATATATTGATGAAATTCAAAAGCCTAGTCTGGAATTTAACCGAGGCATATTTAAATAGTTCCATATTGAAACCATCAGTTCCTGGACTTTTTTTGTTTTTGAAATTTTTTAAAGTTTCTTTTAGTTCATCCATACTTATTAAATCTACATATTCATTAACATATGTTGTTACTAATTTTGTCTTCGTCTGAATCAGTCCATAATTTCTTATAATTTTTGTTCCATTCTTCAGTCTTAATTGGGTTATGTTGCAGTTTATCTTTTTCATTCTCATTTAACTGTTTTAGGAATTTATATACTTTTTCTTGTCGTCCATGAAGGTCATGCTGTAAGTTGTTCACATATTTATCCCAACTTTTTCGCTTTATTTCCCTTATTTTACGTTTGGCTATAGCATTTAACCTCCTATATTCTGTTCGGTTCTCTGGTGTTTGATTATTTAGGAACTGTATGTATGCTCTTTTTTTTTTTTTTTTTTTTTTTTTTTTCATTTACTATGTTCGCAATTTCTTCATTCCAAACTTTAAGTCCTCTATTATTATACCTTTTAGTCCTCTTGCCCAATACTTCTGATGCAGCCTTTATAGTTATACGTTTAGTTTCTTCCCATTCTAAATTTATATTATTATTTATTGGGTTTTCATCAACATATTGATGAAGACGCTTCTGATATAGTTGTAATATAGGGAGTAAATGTTTTACTGTAAATGGTGACTACAACGTTTGTGCGTTGATTGTACCTGGCCTCCTATATGTTAATCATGTGACAGAGTGACCTCTTCCTACTTGCTATAGCCCAAACTCCGCTACTTTTCGTTCTCTGTATGAAGATTCGTTCCCTAGCTATAAGCGTGAGTTATGATCGTAAACAACTTTGTGACTTGGTGTAATTGGGGTTCCAGTGAATGAAGTCAACCAAGAAACCATTAGCTTAAAGGCCAGATCCCTGGAAAGACAAAGTCAGGTTGGGTAGTAATTATTTCATAATTCTGCGCTTGAATAGCTGGCAGCAGATTCTTGAAAAACGAAATTTGGGACGGCGTCAAAGAGTGACGCATCATCGACAACATGTCAGAGTACCTAATGCAATTAGACGTCCCGGCGCAAGCAGTCAACCAGGAAATGGTTCCTGGAACTCAATGTGTTTCATAATTTCAGGGTTGCAAATATGTGCACCGTGAAAAACAAAAGAAAGAAATTAAACAAAATTTATGCATGTTGAAAACTACAAGTTATTTAGTAGTCGTGGGGTTGTTCTCTAGCGTTAAAGCAGCCTGGTGTCCCAGACATGGCATATTTTTCCTTTTTCTACACGGGGGTACTTATGCAAAGTTCTGAAAATTAGGAAAGGAATTTACACAAGAATTTTGCAATTACATCTTAGTAAGCCACGGAGTAAAAATCTGATGTGTTGTACTCACGTGACTTTCTCTACCCTTGTACAAACCATTCCTACGAACTCTTATACCTGTATCTTCTTCGTGTTAGGTAGTTGAGATAAACATTTGTACAAATTATCTTATTGTTTATTTCCTTGTAGTTGGAACGATAATATTAGAATACAGTAGACTTTGAGCGCTGGTCAGATGGTTTAAAGCTTTGCGATCCCGTTCTCCTTGCACGCTTAACATTTACAAAAAATGAACAACGATATTCCATTTCACGAAAGTTTTCCGAAACTGATACAAATAACATGGAGTATCTCCGAAATGGTTCGCTATACAAACCAATTATTGAGACATAAATTGTGCGTTTTAGCGAGATATACATTTTTGTATATTAAGATTTGTTCGTTCTCCTACGGTTTACGAGTTATTCAAAAGCTATCCAGAGTAAATACGACTACAGCGGCTATAGCCAGAACATTTAAAATACACATTTCATTTGTCATACAAATACATTAAACATGTGGCATTTTAATCAAAATCATTAGAGCCATTTTCAAGAAAATCAAACTGAAAAAAAAATTTCCATGTAAAGGGTAGTTTAGGGTGGGGCTGTTTTCTTCAGACTCGACGTGTCGCATCCTTGAAAGACATTAATACCAACTTCGGTATTTAACCGACTTTTCGTTTTTGAGTTATGCTGTCCACAGACACACACACACACACACACACACACACACACACACACACACACACACACACACACACACACACACACACACGATCGTCTTCTAAAAATGCTTTTATTTATTCAGGGGGTCTCAAAACATATTTCCGGTGGAATCTCGACATTGAATTTTTGGGTGGAATACAATACTTCATTCTACTTACCAGTAGAGGAAGTAAAAATAGTGATTGGAATGCAAAATTAAGATTGGTCAACTTATGATGTAAGAACCTTGGAGGGATGGTCATGACTTAGCATACTGCCGGGTGCTTTCGTTTCTCACTTGTTTTGTTTACTGTACATGACTGTCAAAAATGGAGCATTATCGTCACAGGAACTTTACAAACCTATGTAGAACAACAATTGCACCCCTGTAACAGAGTAGCATCCAATGGTTCCTTATGTCAAAATGCTCACTTTGGATGTCTCTATTATGTGTATTATTTTGAACCTACAGGTTGAGGACACCTACATATATATGGAATTATTCTCTTGTTCGTTTGTTATTCTGTCAGCGTCTGTACATCTCCTTAGTTGATACAGGAATAGTATTTCTGCTACTTAAATTTTGAATCTGTCCTTTGACTTAATCGGTTTTTCAATTGTGTATAACCCGAACACAGTGTTTAGGTGTTACGAACTACCGATAATCGAGATCGGCAAATCTGTAAGACTAAGACACGAAAGGAAAGACCCTAATTTTTTAAATATACCCTCTTATCAACATAAGTACCGTCTACTTCAAGACTACCCCACCAAACTCCCTACATCACAGGTTGTCTAATTTAACTTCTAGGCTCCCACTGAAATAGTATTTTTAGCCTGTGACTTGCTGAACTCCACGAATCATATTCCTTTCTTAAGGGACCCTGGGGCTGAACTTTGAAGTTCTTATATTTTTATAGGTATGAAATCAATACTTCGCACACTTAGGGTGTTTATGTTGTAATCTAGCACACAAGTTCCAGCACAATCTATTTTATAGCTTTGAGGGAATTATTTAATTTATTCACAAATGAAAGTAGCTAAACATGTTCGTTCAATCTGTACTGCACACCTGTGCCGTTTGCTCCTGTCCTCTATCCCTATTTTCTGTCGCGCTGAGATCCACACTGCCTTCACGATACAATGTACAGCGTGGGTTTCCCTATTGTCTCAACTGTGGGACCATTTCAACGTACCGGCGATGCTTTAAAATAGACTCTAGGGAATCTGCTGACAGCATGGCCAATGATGGGGAAGGCGTTGAATGCCATGGACATTGCAACTTTTTTACTTTATCTCATAATTTCCACGAGTTGCAGAGTGACCCTTGTATTTATTTATTTGTTATATCCGTATCCTTTATTTACCGAACTGTTGGTCTTATAAGTCAATAATTCCCGTATCAGTATTTAGTTTGCTCGCTTATCCATTGCTTTGGTTTGAGAATATCCTTTGTTACCAAGATACTGCAGCCTAGATTTGGGAGCCGTTGATAGATTTAGCTAATTATTTTCGACACAAATGAGAGCATATCAAATTTCAGCTTGTTAGCGTCTGAAGAAGGAAAAGAGCTCATAAAGAAAGGAGTAGGAAGGTTCGGACGCGGCTCTTGTAAACACTGCCTCTTATCTCAGCTGTGGTCTGTGTATGTAAGCGCTGGGCATTAGCCCTTGTGTTATTTTGATCCGCTTAAGGGTTCCGAACTCATTACGCAAGTTTTGTTGTAGCCTGAACTTCTAACCTCACAAATGTGAGGGTACAGGTGCTGCTTTATGAAGTCATTTAGCTCCATCTACCCGTCTATCTTTCTCATACGACCTTTCAAGACCTAAACATACGCCAGCTTGCGGTTTGCTAAGGTTTATCGAGTTTGTAATGTGTTCTCAATGATCTAATTATGCTAAGAGTCCAGGAAATGACACACAAGAAATAGCCTCTATGTACCCAATAGCAGGCTACGTCATTAATTAGAATTATGTAACACAATAACAATAGTCCAGTCCAGTTACTTACAGTCCAGTGACATCATGATATTACAACTCACGACTGCTTTCTTCTCGGGCCTTAACCCAGTCCTTTCACTGTCTTTCTTGCTTTCTCTGTATCTCAAAAGATAACTCTGATGATACAATCACTCAACACTCATAACTGCTTTGCTATCTTCCTTCACGACACGACACACGGAGCTGAATTTTTATCGATAATGCTACTTTTATAAAACTACCTTGATATGTACATATATTCTCAGCATTGAAATCTAGTTAGAGTTAAAATTAATATCCCATATGCAAATTTAGGTTACAAGGTAATCTTCTCCATCAATAATAAACCTATATACTTTCATAATCATGCAATATTTTTAGAGGTGAAAAACAACCGAAAACTATAATCTAAAATTCATTTCTTCTATTTATGGAAAAAAAAAAAGGGGAAAAAAAAAACTTCTGTTCAGAAGAACAAGATAAAGAAAAACTCTTCTTGGGTTTCTGCTGGTTTTTCATGCAAGTCATCTCTTTATCATTGGTGGAAAACCATATAGGCAATTAATAACACTAAAACTTAATATCCTGGAGACAAAATCTCAAACAGTAAATGGGAAAAACTTTGCTTTGAATCTTATAATTTTAACACTTCTGTCTTAGTCAAAATACACCTTCCAGTGTTGCTGAAATACGGTAGCTGATATTTTTGCAATTATGCCTGGTAATCAGACATAGTGTAAGCAATCAATTCTATCCCGAGGTTATTGTCTGTTCCCGCAGGTGTATATGATACGCACAAGGTGCGTAATTTATTTATGTGTAGATTTGTTATCGTCATCAAGGGATAATTATTTTCCTAAACACTCAGTGATAGCCCCTGTAAATGAAATGCTAACACTATCACGAAAGGTCTTTTAGGATTTGTTGTATCGCTCCTCATATGTTTATAATCGGTATAAATATAGATACACGAGTTAAAGCTTTCATTCACTGTCACTGTCATTTTTTATGCTTATGCCCACTCATTACACATAAAACAATAGCTGGATTATTGAAATCTACAGATTGGCAAGTTCCATGGTATTATTTCAAATAAAGGCAGCACTGAATCCAGAACTCCTATTTTTCCCAGTTCTATATTTCAAGGCACACGTACTACAGCTCCAAACATCAGTTTTCTTTCCAGAATTCTTCTTCTTATTCCTCGTCTTCTTATTCCTCCTCCTCTTATGCTTCTTCTTCTTCTTCTTCTTCTTCTTCTTCTTCTTCCCTCGTAAACCATTTGTCCCGGCTTATCTCTGGGTAGACAACGCACTTCTGTTCTTGGATCCGGTTGCACTTTTGAGTTTCTCCTGGATAGAACACAATGAATGCTCACCCACAACTTAGTTTTTCTTTTGCTGCAAATTTTGGCAGATGACAGAGCAAATGATCTACCTCTCTGTTTAATGTCTTTTGACATCATCACCATCATTTCTTCTTACATAGCCCTTCAGAGTGCTCCAGGGAATGGAACATTTCTTAGCAGCTTTGGATATAGGCCACTTTTCCTCTAAAATCGCCTAAGTGCTGTCTGCATACACTGAGCAACATAGTTTTAACTTCGTTTTACCCCCACCCCTGTTTGAATTTGTCTTCTAGTAGGAGCTATTTATTCTGAAGGTTTGAAAAAATCGTAAGAAAGTCATTCATTTGCATAAGCCATTCACAGCATCATTCCGTTTTAAATTACAAAACAACATAATAGTGCAATATTTACATGCGTTAAGTTTATGATAGTTAAACAACAGGGTAAATATTCTGCATGTAAAACACTGAATAATTTAGATCATTACTGCTGTATTTTAAACCTCTTTTTCACATAAGTTTTCAAGAATATTGGCTAATGACCTTTACATCCCTGCAGCTAGTGAGAGGGAGAATGCCCTCTCTAAATGTGTTGTGAAATCCTAACTTCCGGACCTTGTTGTACCTCGAGCGATGACAAATGCTGGCTTACGAAATAAGGTATATCACGAAATTGGGTAGGTTTACTCTACTATGCAGTATAGTTCAAAATGTGTGCTGTTGGTTTATTTAGTACTTACTAGCTATACATACATCAGAAGCCTTCAAGAACTCTTACAAGCAACACGATATGTAATTTAAAACAAATAATATTAACACAATAGCTGAAAACGCTACAAACATCGAAACACATTAATTTAATTTTTGTTTATTTAATGTGCAACAAGTTTAGGGATATACTAATAATTGTTTATAAACTTAACAGGTGTTCATTATTCTGAAAACAAAGTTGGCAACCCTAATAGATGTGTACATACAGGGTTATTTACTATAACTTTTCACAAGAATATACGATAATGCTTCATGAAATACTTTAAGGTACACTATATCAATCACAAAATTACAAAATTTCGTTTATCTAGATTTTGCGTGCAATCACTTTTATTAACTTTTTCTTCTTCGCATCCTTGTCAATTTATACAGCAATAAAATGCTCACTTTATCAGAGTTATAATATGTCACAATTGCTGTAGCATTTTTTGTGGCAAAGCTCATATTTGCCAGTAAAGTACGGAATCTATATGCACAGTTTAATAAATTAACAGAGGAATCTCTAGGGGAAGAAAAAAAAATAACCACATTTAACGTGGGGTAGTGATGGAAAATCTGCGTGCTATTTGGCGATACGCCGAATGACAGAGGCGCCTAAGTCGCGTACATCCACAAACAAAAACATAACCCATCCGCACTGAATCCCCACTTTCTGCTTACCATTAATTACGTGCTGGTAATTCCCAAAACCAGCCGGCTGCTGTTGTTTCATTTTTGTTTGTTTTCCATCACTATACAACGCGCCACGACATGAAAAGTAGACGACGTAGAAGAGAAAGGGGGTAGGGTTTTAACCCAAACAAAACAGATCAGGCGCAACGTTATTAATTTTGCATTCTATTGACCCTTCAAGTTTACACTGGGGTATTGGCGTAATGTAGCCAGAGTACTGGCTTGTCCGTCGGGAAACACAGTGGTTGCGGCGACACCAGCTAGCTAGCTTCCTGCTGGGCCGTAACGAGCAACTTGTATGTAGTGATGTGGTCACAACCTGCAGAAATTACTGACGTTCAACTTCCACAGTTCCAAGGCAAACAGAGTCATGCAGGTTGCTTCCTCCGGCATTTGTGGTATGATTAGTACAAAATATGAGACAATACGTCCCCCATCCAGTTCACTGTGGAGGTTCTGCATTGTCCAGCAACAGTAGCGCTCCAAACGGAGAGTTAGGAACACCAGAAACCTACTTTAATCCTAGCAGTACCAACGGATACTCTATGTCCACCTTCTGTTCTTTTTTTACTTTCTCTACTGGTAAGTAGGGGAAGTATTGTATTCCACCCAAAAATTCGATGTCGAGATTTCACCGGAAATATATGTTTTGAGGTACCCTGAATCCAAAAAAAAAGCATTTTTAGAAAAAGATCCGTGTCTGTGTGTCTGTCAGTCTGTGGACAGCATAGCTCAAAAACGAAAAGTCGGTTAAAAACCAAAGTTGGTATTTAACTTTAATGTCTTTTAAGGATGCGACACGAACATCTTGAAGAAAATAGGCCCACCCTAAACTACGCTTTACATGGAACATTTTTCGAAAATTTTGATTTTCTTGAAAATGGCTCTAACGATTTTGATTAAAATGTCATATGTTTGAGATATTTTGATGACAAATGAAATGTATATCTTGAATTTTCTGCCTATAGCCCCTGTAGTCGTAGTTACTCTGGACGAATTTTGCATAACTGCTAAACCGTTAAGAGATAGACCAAATCATACTATACAAAAAATGTAGAACTTGCTAAAGTACACAATTTATTTCTCAATAAATTTTCTTGTAGGGTGAACCATTTCGGAGATATTCCTTGTTATGTGTGTGAGTTTCGAAAAACTTAGAACTTTCGTGAGATGGGTCATCGTTGTTCATTTTTTTATATGTTAAGTGTGCAAAGACAACAGAATCTAAAGCTTTAAAACATTTGACTCTCGCACAAAGCCTACTGTATTCCCTCTTGCGCCTACAAGGAAATTAGCAATAAGATAATTTGTACAAATGTTTATCTTAACTAATACGAAGAAGATGCAGGAATAAGAGTTTGGAAGGATGGTTAGTACAAGAGTAGAGAAAGTCATGTGAGTGCAACACATCAGCTTTTTAATTTAATTCTCTGCCTCCTGCGTCCTTTGGTATCATACATATATGATACCTCAGGTGTTGGTATTTTTTTCTCGCTCTGTGAAAGTGATATGTTTGAAACTTTCTGCATTCTTTGCTCAATTCTTTCTCTATCTTGTCTACTTTGTATCGATGGTAGGATTAAAAAACCCATAAAAACTTAATGTAGTCCGAGGTATCATATATGATACATCCCCTAAACCCCCCGAACCCCAACCCCCCCAAAAAAAAATTATGTTTTGAATATTCTACTGAATTGCGCAATTGTTTCGAAATTTTCATTTTCTGTTTTTTTGAGGAACAATGAAATATCAAGGTGGTCATAAAGTACCTCCCGATCGGTATAATGTGATTCACGTTAAAAGTTAAAAAGAAATAATTGAACATTACCTTTACAAGGTATAGACAATACGCAATTTTAAAATACATCTGTTTAGAAATTGTACACATTTTTTTTCCCCTGTGGCGGTCACAAAATAACCCCGGTTCTATAAAAAGGATTGGCATATCTAATGTGATTCATGTAAAAAAGTAAAAAAGGTTCGATCCCAGGCAACCACATGTGGAATTCGTGGTGGTATTAGGCCTTGGTTTTATCACCTCCTCCTTGCGGTTCCGCCAACCGAAACGTTTTCTTACGTTTCTGAGCATCTAAAGTGTCCATGCGCGGTAAAAAAAAAAAAAAAAAAAAAAAAAAAAATTAGTGGGCTACTAAAGATGGCAGATAAAAGATTTAGTGAAAATTCTAGTGAAAATATTGATATTTTCATTGCTTTTATTTGTATTTATCTGATCTAATATTTGTCCAATTTTAACATGGATACGTTAGTATCGGCACAGCCATAGTTTTATAGAATTTTAACTATGTGAACTTTGAAGTACTTTTAATTTCCCCATAGAATCTGCTTATTTTTAGGGGGTAGGATACATTAAACCCTAATTATGGCTAACACGAAATTTATTGGCGGGTGGCAGAAGGAGCTGGTCAACACACAGTTCAATCATAGACTTTCTACACTTAAGCTGTGAAATCACGGTGCAAAACTGCTGTTATAAATATCATTTGGGCCCAAAAATTTATTTGCGCGCGCACACACACACACACACACACACGCGCGCGCGCGCGCACACGCACAGAGAGAGAGAGAGAGAGAGAGAGAGAGAGAGAGAGAGAGAATAGTAGTAGTCAGCTAAAGCCGTCATTAAATGTTGTGTCATCATACTCTAATTATTTGTTTTACTCCCTTTATGGTTTGTCCATGCAATATTAGTTTAACTTCATTCGTGTATTAACTATTAGTAATATTTAAAAAAAAAAAACCGTTATTTTATTTTTACTTCTTGATATAGATATACATGTGATATGCAGAGACGCAGATAAAGGAGAGGGAGAGTGAGTGAATTATAAACATTGCGAAGGTTATGCTTGTAAGCTCAGGAGAAAAAAACAATAAACGCAATAACGGGAACGGAGCTGCGGATTCCGACAATTATCAGGATTAGACCATTGCACCCAAGGCTAACGTTTCTCTTTGCAATTAATAAAAAATGTCTTGTTTTTAAATGAGAACATTGAATATTTACCGCTAAAAAGGAAACAACTTATCGACAGTTCCCAAGAATTCAATATGACCGACATTACACTAAACTGCAGATCAAATAACGCCAAAAAGCAGTTATGCCAACGTAGATAACAAACGCATTATTTCTAACATGTGACATAGTTTAAAACGATAATAATGCTTGAACATCGCTACCACACAACACGTGATGTATCTACTTACCTTCCGAACGCTAAGTATCATAATATATATTTAAAGCACTACTGTGTTGGGAATACAAAAATAACAACAGTAACTATAACTGCACATACTGCTCTAAAAATTCAAGACAAAATCACGCAAACACGAGCAATACAATGGCATCCACAGATTAATAAATTAATTAATACGGCGTCTAAACAGAATCTTGTTTTAAAATCTATCGGTCGGCTTCTGTGCATCAAGTTAGAAAACAAGGACTTTTGTGATAACATAATGAATGCAATAACACCAAGTATGGCCGTAGCTTTACTATGGTTATACTTGGCGGTAGTATTGCAGCCTAACAGATGAAATATCACCAAATACAACCAAACCGCGCCATAATATTTGGATAAATTTTCGAATATATCCGGTTCAGGTAGATTTAATTCCTGAATAAGCACCGAAAGAGGTCAGCACTCTGTTACTAAGGCATAGGCCATGGCATTATTACTCAGATGAGTGGAAAGGTGCGATGGTGCGGAACACTGTGGCCTGGGGGGATAGGAAACATACGGACTATAAGCGTTTGAGCTGTCATGTAGGTAATTAGCTCCCTTTGGGCCCTTTTCGTGGGAGCGGGGACCTAGCATCCAGCCCATAAACTGCCACGTTGTCGCCATTACCTGGCATGTACCGATGAACTAAACTCCGGTGCATAATAAACAAGCAACAATGTCTCATCAGGGAATAACGGAAGGACGGACGTTGTTGTGGCGCTCCGATGCCCACCACCACGTGCGTCGCCATGCGTATCGCTCTATCATTGGTGCAAGAATAGACTCCATTAGCAAGTGTCATACTTGAATCAGTGTTCATGTCAATATGTAAAAAACCTCCCCTGGTGAAGTCAGTAGGCTAATGGCAACCTGAAAAGTGATGATTTCCTCTTCTTCTTATTCTTCTTATTCTTCTTCTTCATCTCCCTCTTTTTCATCTTCCTCTTCTTCTGCCTCTTCTTCCTCTTCTTCACGTGAGTTAGACTACTAGCCCAGTATATAAATCGCTCCATAGTTTCCCTGCTCTTTCTGGATTTCTCCTCCCTTCTGGAATAACTCTACATATCCTTAGAATTGAGGGGATCAGTGGAAAAGGGGCACATGGGATATTGTTGTCAGTGGTGTGTTCTCCATAAATGCAATGAATGCACTACATACTTTGTATAATAACGCATTTATTATCATCATCAATAATTAAAATTGCACCATGCAAAAGCCAGAGGAACCAACAAACAGAGAAGTTCTAAAAGCGTTTACTATGCTAAACATAGGATGGCGTGTTTGTGAGGGGTTTAGTTCTTCTAACAGCCTAGGCAAGGTGCTGAGGTATTCTCATCACATAGCCTGCTATCATGGCATCATAACAGCAACCTGCGGGATATGGGGAAATGCATACTCCACGTGTCAGGGCATTCAAGGTGCGAATATTGTTTGTTGAGTGCCTTTCAGTGAATTTTGCTGTAGAATATTTAAAGTATGGGTGAAATGTGATATTACATCAAGCGTATCTAATAAATATTCAATTCTGGATAAGCTTGTTAGAGTTACCTGAAAAGTGAGACCTACTCCGGAGATGAAAAGCTTGAAAGCGAAAAGCTATCCATTTACTGTAAACATAACATCTGTAAATAAATCTAAAGCTGAGCTACACAGCTTCTTTGAAATTATCTATATTGTTCCTTAGATGAATGCGTTGAATACTGTAGAGTGAAAATGCAGATAGTAACATATCCAAATTGCCCTGCTTGTTGCATTGTACCTGTTTATCTGCGGGGTGCGCTTTGGCTCAAGGAGATTTCTGACGACTGCCTTTCAAGATCATAATGGTTCTTGACTGGACTTAGGATTATGATCAAATTTATAGAAAATGTTAACGTACAGGGAATTACAGCCAATTTGTTAAAATATGTGTTGTTCTATTGAATAAGTCGTGACGTCTTCCTAAATAATATTCTATACCTGACTGAGGCTTTTCCGGGGGTTATGTTAGTCCCACTGAAACTTTCGCTGACCGTGTTTGTTGCTCGGGAAAAGTAAATGTCACTCTTGCACACTTCTGCAGAAATTTCAGGATATGCCACTGATTGACGAAGGATATAATGTTATTTTTGAATTCCCATTGAACTCACATGAACTCACACTTCATTCTTATTAACTTTAAAAACGAACAAAATTAAAATTCACTAAAATATGCAGCTGGTGTCAATGAACTCTTCTCGTGACTTGGACTGTAGGGTAAAACAATTCACTTTGTTTGAAAATGTACGATTTCTCTTTATCTTCACGTCATGATTAGATATAAAACTTATTTGTAACATAACGGGTTGCGTTCTGCCTTCGCAGTAAGTAATTTTAGAGTATTTACCAGAAAGATGCACTTATATTATACTATTTGGCAATATGTGAAATAGTAGTTGGAAAATAAAATCATGTGAATATAACATATAGAATTTTTTCAGCAGTAATGGTGGTTCTTATTTTAAGATTTAAACCTTTAAGAGTGTAAAATATAATAAAATCGGGCATAAATTAAGGTAAAGCTTTATTGGATACATTATTGGTGATCGAATGTTCATCATAAAATGAGATGATGTTCACATAGCAATCTACCAAGTTCGGTTAGTTACGGATATATACAGCTTAAAATTTTCATCCAAGAAAATGAAAACAATAGGATTTGGAATTCTGTAGAAGCACTTCAAAAATTAAAGCAGAACAATCAGAAGAATTAAAATATCATGAAAGTTACCTTACCAAGCATTAACTTATGCCTCTGAAAATTGGCTATGCAACAAATAGATAAAAGGAAAATGAGATTAAGTTGCTTCAGAGGGTTTCTGGTTTTAACCTGTTAGATTACAAAAGAAACGACGACATTTTAAACAATTAAACATATTCAACCTTACCGGAGGGAATATAAAATGTATATCATCACAATAGAAGAATAAATAATGATCAAATAACTAAATAAGGTTTTCAATACTAAGAGAACATGCAAGATGGAGGACAAAACGGACAGACGACACATACTTTGAAAATGAAACAGGTCGATAGACCTAATTTCTTTAGAGTTTAGACGAAGAAGAATATCCTTCGAGGTCGTTAGTGGTATTAAAATAGCTTTCGGTGCTCTGGAAAAGATTATTGCTCTGGTACAGTGTTTTACACCATCAAATCATTAATTAGGAGACGTTAATTAGTACATAGCTATCACTATTTTACCATTTAAGACACTAATATACTATGATCAGCACTAATAAGGTGCAACTTTGTAGATATGCGCTATTTTCTACTACAAAGTGGCCAAAAATAGAATTAGTGTCACAAAATATCCATTCCTGTGAAATCGCGAAAAGGGACTGTCTACACCCAAAAGTAGGATCGTTATCTCCTAATGACATACCAGTCCTTCAGTTGAACACCTTCCTTTGTAGGAAGTGATTTATTGTACAAAAGATGAATAGAGGGAACGCTGCCGTGTTAATTGCAGATTCTCTGCACCAGTTTTGAACATGGTGTAAATGAAGTCTCCCTATTCCATTAGGTGCAACTCTGGTGGAAGCGTGTGACGACGGCAATATTATACGCTCAAACTACGACCATCTGGTCATTTCCATTCCAGAATCCGCTGGTGCGTGAAACCGTATAGAGATAACTAACGTGGTGAGAAATCTCGTCCTCAGAGTCTGTCCTAGTTGCGGACTAGGCCACCAGATCTCAATAATGGATTTATAAGCCGTTTACACACGCACACATACCCCTAAGATCATACCCATTAGGAATTGAGAGTATTGAAGCACACTCTGGTGTCCACAGTCGATTCCGTTCACGAGTATAACGCTCGTGTAAATAATTCCAATTACAGAGACAGAACCTTCTGTATCACAGGCATTTATGGAGAGTCAAGACATAAACCGAGTGGAGCGGGTCTACATTTCATTGTCTTAGATAGCGGTTCCATTTACAGTGATGAACGAAATCCGTGTGATCTTTGGGCAGTTAATTCGGTAGAAAACAAATCTGATGTGTTGCACTCAGATAACTTTCTCTAATCTTGTACTAATAATTTCTACAAACACTTATTCCTCCACCTTCTTCGTGTTAGTCGAGATCTAAATTTTTTTGTGCAGTAAGATTGGGTCTATCTCTTACGATTTACCAGTTACGCAAAACTCAAGAGTAAACAGGACTACGTGGGCTATAGCCAGAACATTCGAATATACATTTTGTTTGCCACAAATGTATCTTAAATAAATTATAGTTTAATCAAAATCGTTAGAGCTATTTTTGAGAAAATCAATATTGTCAAAATATTTTCCATGGTTTAGGGTGAAGGAATTGTCTTTGAAATCTTCATGTCGCATCCTTGAACCATGTTGAGCTTACATATCAACTTCGATTTTTCACCAATTTGTCGTGTTTCTGGTGATATTTAAACATTTAGTATAGTTGAATTAGTTTCTGTAAACCCTCGTTACAGAGATCCACCGCCAATTCATTTAACAAATCTGGGACTGTCTACAGGATAAACTTGCTTGATTGTATTGCAAATTAACATTGATAAAGCGGAGACTAATATATAAGTTTAGTATTCTCGCCACCTAACTGATTTAGTACTGACATTCCCGAGTAGTGGATCAAAGGAAACCCAGTCCTCTATTTGAAATGACTGCTGTTATATATTGAATTACAGGCCCTTAAACATTATGTAGAATATTGTGAAAGAGTATTAAATAATACATTAATGGTATTCTCATAAAAATTGCTGTTAGGAGAGCAAAATGGTTGTGCAAAAGGAAGTTCCTGTGCTGATTATAAAGAAAAGAGAACATACGAAGTAAGGTCCAAATCACCTTAGCTCATTGAATTTAGCGCAAAAATTGAAACGCGCATGCGCAGTGATTTCCAGCATGCCTTGCGCGTAAAACGTCATTTGCATCGGTAGTGTTGCAGTGTGCTATTCTCGTGTTGGTTCAAAATGTGTAAAACAATCGACGGGCCCGCCGACTGTGAAATACGGTCTGTGATTTGTCTTGTGTCGGTTCAGGAAAATTCATCACAGACCAGTGAAGTGTACGGCCTAGTGCGGCGGGTGACAACAAGCGGGTGAGCTTTCAAGGTCGATAACGGGACAGTGTCCATAATGAACCGCGATCAGACAGCCCATCAATGATCACAGAAGATTTGGTTAATACGCTGGTTGAAAAGATACATGAAGGTCGCCAAATGACAATTTCCACTGGCCATCCTGCGATTAACCACTGCTTATCCAACGACTGGATATCCTTACAACTTCCATGACGTTAGTATACAAAGGCTGGTAGAAAGTAGTGAAAAAATTTTAAACAAATACAACTACGTAGAAAAATAAAGATGTCAGGAACTTTGAGCTTCAAACAAAAGCAAACTTATTTTATGTTACACCTGCCATTCTCGCTATCATACTATTTAATGTAACAGAAATAAATTTGAGATGTCTAAAATTAATATGCTAATCAAGAGGTTTATAAAATTGTTGATAACCATTCTTTTACTTTATTCTTAAAACTAAAATTTTAACGTAATTTAAGGTAGAAAGAATACTTTATGGAGAGGTGAACTGCCAGATTGCGAGGAGAAGCATAACTCCTACTCCATGAAATGGAGAAGTAAACTCTTATTTCTTTCTTCTTTACCTAATTACCATCCCCTTTATAAACTCAAGGTTTTAAGATCATGGGCCGTTTGTGGTGGCATTTTATCCGCCGTCAAGAAAGAAAGAAAGAAGGAAGGAAGGGTGGGAGGGAGGGAGAGAGAGAGAGAGAAAGAAAGAAAGAAAGAAAGAAAGAAAGAAAGAAAGAAAGAAAGAAAGAAAGAAAGAAAGAAAGAAAGAAAGAAAGAAAGAAAGAAAGAAAGAAAGAAAGAAAGAAAGAAAGAAAGAAAGAAAGAAAGAAAGAAAGAAAGAAAGAAAGAAAGAAAGAAAGAAAGAAAGAAAGAAAGAAAGAAAGAAAGAAAGAAAGAAAGAAAGAAAGAAAGAAAGAAAGAAAGAAAGAAAGAAAGAAAGAGGGAAGGGAGAGAAATTAAAATACCATAAAGAATTTACTTAAGAGCATTGACATGGTCGAAAGTGATCTTAATTTAAAAATAAAAACAATAAAAGTAGAGATAAAATATTTTTATAGACCTTGCTATAGGATATAAATCCCTAAGGTTATGTAAAAACCCCCGGTAGAAAGGAAATAATCTCTTCAAGCTCAGTAATGATATCTCAAAACATTATTGTAGCTAATATTGGAGGTAAATATATATTTGAACACAGCTTGAGTGAATTATACAAAGGTAGTTCCACATTACGTTCAGTGTTACGCCGCAAGTATACTGCCTTATTAGAAAGGATTGGAGGTATATGTTTCGGTTATTAAAAGCTATAAAAATGCCCGGTTTTCCTTTCACACGGTGTGAATTTATTCAAATGACTTCCGAATTATCCACCGTCATTGTATGGACTATATTATGCTTCCGAATTTAAGCTGCAGCCAAAGTTTACAGAATAGAGGCTAAAGGCTATATTTTGTAGCTCAAGTAACTAATTCAATCAAACAAATACAAATTGGTCGAAAATCGATGGGAAAAAATAAACACTTGTTTCATCGTGCATGTACTACTTGGCAAAATACGTCCAAGATAAATTCCAGTGTAGTAATTGAAGCGGAGTTATCTGTTTTACTGTCAGGCTCGTCAGTCAGTAACTTTGCGGTTTAATGGTTTATGCACGCACATGCAATGGAGAAGATAGGGGGTTAGATTCCTTACCGTTTGTTTCACTGTACCGCGTTGAGCCTTAAACGGGTTGAAGTTTTTAATTGCAACTTCGTTGCAGGAGAGACGTTCTAGTTTTCGAACGAACGCATCTATCCTATCGCCTGACTAGGACATATAACATTACACCTTACTCGACTGTTTGATAGAGCGACAACCTGATCTGTTTATTTCTCTAGCTCCAAGAATGACTAATCAGCAGTTACGTGTCGCAGAGGTCAACCAAACTGTGCGCCTACTCTCATTACATATTGCTGACACATGTTTTCCCTCGTTTGTTGTGCAATATATATTTGTAATTGCAAGTAGATGCTACTAGTTTGCAAAAAACAGCAATAAGAGCCAGGATTTACGAAATGCCAAGGAACTGCATCACCTGCCTTGTGCTGAAGACGTCTTATGCGTGGCTGACAATTTGTATGAATCACATGGTTCCAATTCTGAAGATTGAAACCGAAAATAAGATCTTTAGATTAATAATCTGATCGTAAAGTACAGGATAAGAGCAATCTATGTCTTAATAACAAGTATTTTGTTGGAAATGTAATATGGTTGTCAAAGAGATTGTCATTATCATTATAGGTATTATTTATCTTTGATCTATCTAGCAAGATAATGCTAGCAAAACCCATGTATATTTAAGCTAAATGAAGCTAAGCATGGAAATGAACGAAAGATCCAATTTAAAAAAAAAAAAAACGTAAGCATACGTATAAGCACTAAAATATAGCTAGGGTCTTTTAGGAATAAACCTTGAAGAATATATAAAGGTGAAACTATTTAAATATAAGTGGACGTATAGATAAATAGCGAACTGCAAACCTATGTCTATATCACTCACGTTATAGTGGAACTTGGCACCTGCTTATTAGAAAAGCAAAGAAATACACACCATGTGTTTCTAAGCCGTCTCTCTTGTGGCAAACCAGGCAGAGTAGATACATCAGTATCTACTTCATTGTCACATTGGCAACCGATACTTCACTTGCAAGAGTTGCAACACCACTGATACCTACTTACCACCATACTACAGCAGATAAGTAGGGAATGCAATAGGGCTTTAAAACGCACTGACCATTTCAAGGAAGATTTTCCACAGTCCGTGCTAGACAAGGATAGTAGAAACAGTGACAACTTAAAGCTCGTCCACTAAGTACCTACATAGTTTTAAAAGGTTAAAATGTCAGTAAGACATTAAGAATTGCCACATTTGATTGGAATATACTAGTACCAAAATGACCTAAATTTTCCCTCTTCAAATTCCATGGACAGTTACAAAGATGAAAGAAATGCTCTAATGGCTTTATGCCCTGCATTATAATAAAGTTTCTCAATCTTTTGTAGGGCAGTAGTGGTTTTCACAGAAGCCATAGAGTTCTCCTACTGGTATACAGTTGATGTAGATGTCTTTCTTTTTCTTTAAAGACAGTTTCGCTTCGGGAAGAAAAGAAATTACTTTTCGTATTCAACGAGCCTTTTGAGGAAAAAAGGAAAGAAAATCAAGCTCCTCAGAAATAAACCACAATACAACAGAGACGCAAAAGCCATTTTAAAAGCCTGACGTTCCATTAACCCCTCATTCAAATCCTCTCTTTTCTGCGTTTTAACAGCCGTCTCGGGTTAACTTACGCACTCAAATGTTCCCAAAAGTGTATACTTAAGGGTAGCAAAATGTATTTCCGGGGGGAAAGAGCGGATATCTTGGGGGGCTGCCATTCTTTGCGAGTATTGTCCGCACCAATAAGTGAGAAAGAGAAGCGAGGGTGCAATAACTTTATCATCTCTGAACCAGAAAGCAATAGAAAGGATGAAAGGCAAGGATGTAAGTGTATTGCTCTTGCCTTGCTTTATACAGCGTTAGAGCTATACTGGTGACCAGTCCTTGCTTTACGGAAAAATAAAAGAAAAACTGCCTCTGTAGTAATCTGATGGACTAACAGAAACGATATGCATGCTACATCAACAATTGCAAGACAGAATTGCCAACATCGTTGTCACAAACAAAAGTTTGTGCTTATATTGCTGCTTCAAAGTTACGGTCAATTAGGCCACCTTTCCGGAAAAAAATAACAATTTCCACTGTATTAAAAGCGGAAGAAACTTTCAGCACTGCGTCTAAAACTAGCTATATTGTTCCACTAAACTTCTGGAGGAAGGGATTAAGCGAAAGAGACCAGCGTGGTTTCTAACATTTCCGGATATAACATTCTCGGTTGCCACTTCGATATCACTCCCTCAATCCTCACACTTCAGCAAGAAGTTTGTATGCGAGGGAACAAACATTCACTGCTGAAAGAACATCAACTGCAGGCGCCACTTATCACCGAGCATCACTGTTCAGTTGCTCTAAAAACTGAGCTACCATAGCCAATGATCCAGCTTGACAATAAATTCTCCAACTCGTTCGCATTTTCTCCGCTACACCACACAAGGAGATCTCAAACTCATGTGAGATGACATACCTTAATGACGACTTAACACATTGTAAGTACAGTAGATCCGCGGTTATCCGAGCCCCGATTAACCGAGGTCCCGTTTTACAAACTGTACCGCGCAAAGTACTTTGGTGGTGATGGAGGCGGCAGCGGTGGTGCTGGCGGCAGCGGTGGTGATGGTGGTGGCGGTGGCGGTGGCGGTGGCGGTGGCGGTGGCGGTGGTGGCGGTATTCAGCATATACCGTATCATGTTGCATCTGAGATGCATATATACAATGTAGAGTAAACGACAGAAGGACGGTCATGAAGGAGAGAATGAGTAAAACGGAAGAATAGATAAGGAGAAAGAGAAAAATGAGAAAAATCTCCACATTTAACTCTGTAACGCGAGCAAGCTGAGTTCTGCTAGGAGCACTATATAACGAAGCTCCTGCTTAAATAACAAAAAAGACAAAAGAAAATAAAAAATTTCATGTGTTGCACTTACATGACTTTCTCTACTGTTGTAGTAACAATTCTTACAAACTCTTGTTCGTCTATCTTGTTTGTGTTAGTTGAGATAAACATTTGCAGAAATTACCTTATTGCTCGTTTTCTTGCACGTGCAACGGGAATATGGTAATACAGCCGTTCTCTTTGCACGATTAACATACAAAAAATGAATAGCGATGTTATATTTGACAGAAGTATAAGTTCTCCAAAACTCACACCAACAGCGCATATCTCCGAAATGGTTCACTCTACAAAAAATTTACTCAGGCATAAACTGTGATTTTAGCAAGATTTAAATTTGTTTCTGTAGTAATATTTGGTCTATCTCTTACGGTTTACCGGTTATGCAAAAGTCATCCAGAGTAAATACAACTACAGGGGCTATAGCCAGAAAATTCAAGATATACATTTCATTTGTCATAAGAATATCCCAAGCGTATGGCATTTTAATCAACATCATTAGAGTCACTTAAAAAAAAATTTTTCATGTAAAGGGTAGTTTTGGGTGAAGCAATTTTCTTCAAAATCTTCGTGTCGCATCCCTGAAAGACATTAAACTTAAATACCAACTTTGGTTGTTAACCGACTTTTCGTTTTTGAATTATGCACAGACTGATAGACAGACACACAGACACACACAAGCGGACCTTTTTCTAAAAATGCTTTTTCTTTGGATTCAGGGGAGCTCAGAACATATTTTTGGTAAAATCTCGACATCGAATTTTTGGGTTAAATACAAAATTTCCTCTAGTCTATTAAAAGTACTAGAGAAAGTAAAAAAGCATAATTAAAGCTTTTTAAGGACACTTTAATACCATGAGTCTGGACCGGTTTTGAAGTCGTGACTTTGGAAGTGGTAGACTAGAGCCTAACAAACCAGACAGCTGGAGGATTACTTAATACTGGACTAACTCATAGAAAATTCCGTGTTCTGCTTGCAATGGATACGAGAATGCTACCCAAATTTTAAATATTTGATGGCTGGTGCATTCATTCTATTAACCAGCGAAGTCATGGCGCTGTGGTCATTATTTAATTCCACACCCGTAGGACTTGTATGCTAAAAATGCAGCAGCAGGACACCAACATATTTAAATTTTAAGGCACCTCAGGGTTTAATTTATAAATATCAGGATTCTCACTTCAAACTCAAAAGTTGTTCAGAATTCATCGTTCTCCTAAATGGATTATACCGCTCACCATTACTCTAAGCACTGAAGGCTAGTTTTTGTAGGAAAGGAAACCCCTCGGCCCGGGGCAACAGGGCTAGCTTCATGCTGTCCTTTGTGCAGCATAGTTGCCTTTGTTAAACCAGCTGATAGAATGAAGAAAGCGCCTGAAATAACAATTGTGGACATCATTTGATTAAAACTTCTGTGGAGTGTGGCAATTTGTTACTTACTCTGAAAGTACAAACATACGTGAAGCGAAGTATTATTAGTTATATGATTCCATACATCTTTTTCCTTTGATCTAATTTATAACCGGTAGTGAATGAGTGAGTGAGTGAGTGAGCGAATGAGTAAGTGAGTGAGGCCCGTCGACAACAGGCGATTTGGGCCAGAGCATATTTCGAAATCTCAAGTAAATCACTCACTTGCAGACAGCGCAACTTGGTCGCAGAAACAGGTACGGGTTTATTTACTGTGGGTTGTCGTGGTCAGCAGTCCCGAGGGAGTGACCAGTCAAAACATACAGATATGAATGCGATATAGCACTCAACATACTGTTCACGCCTAGAAATGTTTTATAAATAGGAACAGTAACGCTGCATAGAACACTTAATTTTGGTGGAATATTTCACCTACAAAAATAGGTAATTTATGTGTATAATTAACATTATATAGGTGTATTTTCTGACTGTCTCCGCAGTTGGTAGCGCGCTTGCCTCTGGCGTGATGGATCCGAGTAATAAAATAAAGTAATAAAATGTATTAGAATTTTGATATTGCTCATACTTTTTTAAAAAAATAATTAATATACTAATATAATTAATATAATGTTCAACACACTAGGAATGCCAATATCGCGAGTTAGGGAAAACACGTGATGGATGTATATGGTTGCTAAAGGTAAGTCCAACTGAAAATATGTCAATGTTGCAGGGAAAATAAAAGTTCGCAGGATATTAAGGAACAACTTCAGTCTTAATTATTTTATAACCGAACCGCTCTAATCGTTGGGAGGCAAGTTCTCCGAAAAATAAAAATCCTGCCACAAACTTGAACAAAAAAGAAAGAAAAAAAAAAAAAAAGGACAAGAAAAGAAAAAAAAGTGGGGGAGGGGAAAGAAAAAGATGAGGACCTCTCCTAATTAATATAATTGTGTAACATTTCAAACTCGAAATTTGAAGTTTTGTGAAGCAACTTCTCTATTTTCTCTACGTGTAAGTAAGAATGTTTGCAAATTAAATTGAATGAGTCTCTAGGGGACATTTTACACAGTGTCATACGTTATGTTAGTACTACATCGCCAGTTCATTGAATTAAAATATCTTTAATAGTTATTATTCAATACCTAAATACTTATAATTCACACATATTCAACTCATAGTTCCTTAATTACGTCTACACTGTGACCCAAAAAGCGTGCTTCATCTTTTTATTGTGAAATTACTTGAATCATTATTTGGGATTGTTTAAATCGTGTAATTATGTAATGGTAGCATGCGGAAGGATCTGGCCAATTCCTAGTAGATGATAAAATAATAAAGAAACGAAAACATTTGATAGTTTTACAACCTCCAGTCTATTAGAATTGATTTGTACATTTATTAGGGTTTAAATATTAGAATTCCCTTTCGCAGTTATAAACAAGGGTATATGTTTGCCTTCGTATTTTGAGTACAGCGTCCATGAATATGGGTGCCCTATAGTATAACAATATTATTTTCTGTGTCTCCTGAGATAGCCGCAGGGGAAGGGTTTTACGATGCAAAAAGGTCAGCTGCGACAGCAAAAGACCTTTCGAGGAAAATGGAAGAAGTTCAAGACATCGATCACCTGATCCACACACACAGAGAACTGAAGAATTACCTCAACCTTTCTGAAACGCAATATCTATCATTTGCCAACAGAGGTAAAGCCGATCCCCTTTGTTCGGTTTTGTTCATAATTATAGAGGGGAATGTAGTCCAAAGAAAACCGCATTATAAAAAGAGAAAACATTCACGCAGGGATGCGCCCCAGTGCGCGCGCACACTCGCAAAAAACGCAGAAGTCTCTTGCACAAAGCGAATATTTCACATTTTCGAGTATATTACTTCCTCTGCTACGTATGGGAAGTATTGTATTGAAACAAAAATTTCGATATCTAGATTTCACCGGAAATAAATGCTTTGAAGTCCCTGAATGCAAAAAAGCAGTTTTACAAATATGTGTGTGTGTGTGCGCGCGTGTGTGTGTGTGTGTCTGTGTGTATGTGTGTTTGTATCTGTCTGTGAACAGCATAACTCAAAACCAAAAAGTCGGTCAAAAACCAAAGGTGGTATTTAAGTTTAATATTCTCTAGGGATACAACACAAAGTGTCTGGAAAAAATTACTGGACCTCAAACCATCCCTTGCATAAAAAATGTTTGGAATATTTAGATTTTCTCAAAAATGTGTAACAATTTTAAGTAAAATGTTTGACATGTTTTTATGCCAAATGAAATTATATTTGCAATTTTCTGGCTACAGCCTATGTAATTTTGTTTACTCTTGATAAGTTGTGTCTGGTAAACCGTAACAGAGAGACCAAAACTTACTGCTCAAAAAATTTAGATCTTGTTAAAACACCTAAGTTAGGTCCAAATGCATTTTTTGTAGAGTGAACCATTTCGGAGATATTCATTGTTATTTATGAGAGTTTTGCAACACTTAAAACGGAATTTCAAAGCTTTAAAATATTTGTGTATCACTCAAACTCTATTGTATTCCGATATTCCCCTTGCATTTACAATAAAATCAGCAATAAAATAATTTCTGCAAACGTTTATCTCGGCTAATATAACGAAGACAGAGGAATAAGAGTTTGTAAGAATAGTCAGTACAAGAGTAGAAAAAATAAGTGTGTGTGCAAATCATCAAATTACAGCACCTAGGTATAGCACCCAGAGAAAATATTGGATGTCAGCCGAACATCTTACATAGATATTCCACTGGAGAGATGTGTTTTGATATCCTAAGCAAAACCACTTTTTTCGAGGACCTCACAGCTGAGAAACGTACATACGTGGAGAAAAAAAGTAATGTTTGTAAGTCAGACATACCTAGTTGTTGAAAACTGCAGGTTATTTTGGTAGGTACTCTGGAGTTATGACTCACCCTTTTTTTTTCTTCTTTTTTTCACGGATGTCCACTCAAACTACTGCTGGTTACTACGAAATGGCTTTGACAGCCAATTCTTTTTACATTACCAGGGCATAAAAACAACTAAGGACTTTCCATTTGCGAAAAGTACAGATAAGTATTTGGAAATTCACATCATAAAGAATATTTCGGCAATAGCTATGCACACAAAAAATGCATCGGATACAAATGTGCATTTTTTGTTCAGCAATATTTTTTCCATGACTTGCAGTTTCGTAACTATTTACAGGAGATTCAAGATTACGTTTTATTTGTTAGGAAAATAGCACTCCATTCTTACATAAAACAATTTATTATTAGTCCTTGGGAAAAATACATTAAGCCTGTTGCTGTATATTGCTATCCTATATCTTTGGTAAACCCTTATTAATGTTTCTATAACAGCAACGTTTGAAGAATGGTCAATTTTTAGGAATATGTGATATACTAGCCTTCGTATATTACGGCAGCTTTTTCGGCTGACAATTAACGTTCTGATGAAATAACCTCTCTTCCTTTCTTTCTCCCTTCTCTAGCTTTCTTTGTTTTACTACCCTCCCGGTATGGAGGATTGACACCCCTAGGACTTACAAGTCTGCCTAGAGCAATCTTTGGGGAGCAGACGAACCTATGGACCGGACAGAAGAAGACCTGGAAGAGGGTTGTCAGCCCAACATAGATATGAGAGTGAGGAAGACGATATGAAATGTAGACAAAGTGGATGAACGGAAGGGTGATCATGGAATGAGTGGTGGCGGAAACCGGAGGACCCGGAGAAAATCCGCCCAGATTCCGCCTCGTCCATCACAAATCCTACATGCGGTCCCTCATCAGGCCACCTTGGTAAGAGGCGAACTGTTGCTGTTACATTACATTGTTACTGAATTCATGTTATCCAAAGCCGAAAAAAGATTAAATGTTCAGAAAGATATTACAAAAATACCCATTGCAATGTTTCATTTTAAAATACACTTATTAATGAAGGAGGTACTAATTTGTCAGGTTTACTCAATTAGACCACGTCTGTTTGTAATAGCTAAGAGAGAGTGCAGGCCTATTTGAAACGTTTAATGAGACTTGAACAATTTAATGTTATGCCCGGGACTCGAGAATCACGTGTTTGAAGCCTTGTTAAAGAATTGGTCAAATTGGTATACCTTGTTAGTGTGAAAGAACTATTATGAGAGCCCAAACCGTGCTTTGAAACAATATTTAGAAAGCTTAGGTATAAGATATGTGCTTTAAAATATGCATTAGCTAAGCACATTTACTCTGGCTGTGATGCCAGTGTCTATCAAATTTTTAAGGAAGTTTATGGTTATAGAATTGAAAATCTTTTGTAGTTTGAGTTTGGTAGGCAGAAAAAAATTTTGTACTTGCTGTAGATATATTTCCTTTTACAGTTGTGTACTTTGATCCCAAGTCTATGTATGCTTTCCACTTTTAGAGAAGCTGGGATAATAATATTATTCAAAGGTAATTTAAATGCACCAGCAGTTTGTGTCAACATTTTCCAAAGCTACGCCTTCAGCGAGAGGCACTTCGAAATGTTAAAGAACAGTGCAGCTGTTTACGTCAGCCCACGTTTTCCCTTCAACAAGTGATGCTAAGAGAGGGTTTACCAGTCAAAGTGTCACTTTTCAAGAAACAAAAGCCATATTCCTATCTGGAAGTGGCAGAAACGTTGATAGCTCTGTTTCAAGGCACCCCCATGTTTCCCTTTCCAACATGCATCACGAAACAATTGCAATATTACCTTGAAGCTGCGTGTGAAACAATGACTTCCTGTAAGTCACCCATTTCAGCTTAGGAAGATGAGGATTGCGCCTGGAAACAAAACTCTTTGTGAGGCAGTCGGCCGGTGTATTTGTAAACGTGCATCGGTAACACTGTTACGGGAAAACCATTGTAGCGCCTCGCTTCATATAGTATTCCCGTTCAATTTCACACCCCTATAGACACGTGTTTGGTGATTGGGAAAATCAAACTGCCACAACGACATCTCAGCGCAGTCGCACCGTAGCACTTCCCTCTCTCTTTTGTCATCGGAGACGTCAAAGGAAGCGTGGGCTCAAACAATGAGTTATGTAGATTGCGTGCTAACTGCGGTTTCAAAAGCACACGGCTATGAGGAACAGCGATGATGGGGAAAAAGCTTTGTAAATCCCGAGGGATTTTCGAATACGTTATATGGTAAATATTGAAGAACTGCAGACCAGAGTTAATGTTTTAAATTCATTACGGCTATATTTTAAACGACTTTCACCCAAGCTTTTCAATGTATTTAATAATCAAACCCCCAATACACCACAGTAAATAAAATAATCTGTTGTGTTACTTTCATATGATTTTCTCTACCTACTTTTCAAAAAACTATTCTTACATAATCTGATGGGCTGCACTCACATGGCTTTCTCTACTCTTGTACTAAGTATTCTTCCAAACTTCTATTCCTAAATAAAAAATATATATCCAAAATGACTCGTTACACAAAAAGTGCATTGAGATATAACTTGTACGTTTTAACGAGATCTACATTCCTTTACGGTTTACCAACTATGCAAACGTCACCAAGAGTAAACAAAACTCCATGAACTATAGCCAAAGTATTCAAACATTGCACTTTATTTGCCATAAAAATACGGCATTTTAATCAAGATCGTTCGAGCAATATTTGAAAAATTTTCCATTTAAAGTGTAGTTTATGGTAGAGGAATTTTTTTTCAAAATCTTTGTGTCGCATTCTTGAAAGATATTAATCTTAAATATCAACTCTGGTTTTAATCGACTTTTTTTTTTAGTTATGTTTGTTCACAGGCACACACACACACACACACACACACACACACACACACACGCGCGCGCGCGCGCGCGCGCGCAGACCTTTTTCTAAAAATGTTTTTTTTTGTATTCAGGGGACCTCAAAACATATATTTCTGGTGAAATCTCCACATGGAAATTTTGGGTCGAATGCAGTACTTTCCCTGCTTGCTATTCGTGGTAAAGAAAGTAAAAGCGTGACATTTGAAAATTAAGTTTTTCAACCCATCGTCGACCTCGAACCTAGTGTCTGAAGACGAGGCCCAACAGGGCCTCAATAGAAGCTAGAAAATGATGATTTTTGTTTGGGCTTTTCTCCATTTTTTGGCATCTTTGGCAATTATGTTTGATTTAATGGTTATTTTTGTAACTTTACCTTCTTTTGACTAAGCTTTTCTTGTCCAACAGTCTAATCTCAGTTTCTTTTAATTAATACGCAGTGATAACACGCTACAAGAGGTATTTTAAAGGACCCTTTCTATTGTATTCATACTATAAGCACCAGCCTCTGTATGTATACTTCCTACGAAAAACTAATGAACCTTTCTTAAGTATACTGTTACCTTTGACCAGCAATGACCTTGAGCAGAGGGTTGGAGTGGGTAGCTTGCGTTCACCTTATGTTCGATTCTAACTTTGCAGTTTGTGGAAGAAATCCTGACCACAAATATGTCTTAAAGTAAACCCAGTAAAACTTATTGATGATGTTCTCGGGCTTCGAGCCAGGTGTAGTGATGCACAGTCATCGACGTTTCGGGAGTTTGCATCTCTACCATCATCAGGATGATGAATGACTAATGGTTGAGTTGACGTAGATGGAACATCCCAGAATATAATCATACACTCACAATGAACACAGCAACATAGCTTCAACAGTTTTCAGAACAGGAAGTTTAACAAAGCAAAGAGGAGGAGGAAGTTAAAATAATAAAATATGAAAAGCTTCCCGTTTATAAAATGGCTATCTAATATTAATGCTTTTCTACTCCTGCAGCCTGCAAAAAGAGGTGACGTATTACTTGTGACGGTGAAGGAATGAATATCCAAACTGATCCAACAAACTATGCTGCCTTTAATAATACACAGCGAAATGAAGCAGGGCAAAAGATAAAAGCAAAAACAAAACAAAATGCGTTGCTACCAGAAAACACCAAAAGAGTAGGATAAACGTTTTTTAGATATAAAACAGAAAGAAGCCAGAATGCAACGGTGTACTGTATTAGATACACGTTTATGCCATATTACTTAAGAAAAAGGTCATACAAGAATGCGGGAAAAGTTGCATAAAATAGCCTTGAGTAAGAAGATCACTCATTCTCGTACAGGTCATCGCTGCCTGCTAGTAATGTCTACTCCTAGATACCTATCCTTTTTACTTTCTCTACTGGTAAGTAGAAGGAAGTATTGTATACCATCCAAAAATTCGATGTCGAAATTTCACTGGAAATATATGTTTTGAGACCCCTGAATAAAAAAACAAAAAAGCAAAGGCGCGCGCGCGCGCGTGTGTGCGTGTGCGTGTGCGTGTGCGTGTGCGTGTGCGTGTGCGTGTGTGTGTGTGTGTGTGTGTGTGTGTGTGTGTGTGTGTGTGTGTGTGTGAAGAGCGTAAATTTTTAAATAGTTTTACAGGCATACATTTGTATTCATTGGCACAGCCTATAAAATTCTCATATAATGATTCCCCAATCTTTTTAGACGTTGGTAGAGTCAGCAGTTAGTGTAAATTTGTAATTTCGTGCAATACATTTGTCAAACTAACGTATTTCCTTGTGAATTTTGTGTTTTTA